>PVHY01002933.1:23493-116804 GCA_004024945.1 Uropsilus gracilis | reverse complement strand
TAAAAAAAAAAAAAAAAAAAAAGAAGCTTGTTTCTTTTGATACTGTAGTATCCCCCCCTTGTCCTTTTCTGATCTTTTACTGCTATGTCTGCAGAAAACAACAACTTGGTTAACCATTAGCCACGGACAAGAGTGTGTCCATTGCAGCAAAATTAATAAGAGATAGCATTTTTCTTCCTTCTAAATGGCGCATGTCGGTCATTAACACTGCCTTTCATTACTCAAGTTGAAAGCCTCCTTCTCAGACTCCTGGTGACCTTGCCCTGGCTTTGTGAAACCCTGGCGGCCTCAAGCCTGAGAGAGACCTAAATGCAGAAATAGCACCTCAAGACGCTTGCCTTGGAAGAATCCTTTGAGAAATGTTTATCGAGGGCCTACTGTGTGGGGCTACTGAGTTGTGTCCGATGTCCATCCTTATGGAAAGGAAAGGGAAGGAAGGATAAACAGGAAGTTGTTTGAAATAGCCCTAAGAAGCAGACAGGGTGATTCCCGCAGGCCAAGAGCAGAGGACTGTGGCGGGGAGCAGGCATAAAAATGATGAGGTGCCAGTTTTAAGGAGGAGGTGACATTCGAGGGACCTGTTACAATGTTGGCCTCACAACAAGAAAAAGGATGTAAATACAGTTCAAATGAGCTTCCCTTATTCTTTTGTTAAAGAAAGAGTTGAAGAGCAATTTAATAAAGAATCTACACATTTAGGGAACAAAGAGAAGTGTTTTTTTGTTTTTGTTTTTTTGAGACTAGGTCTCGTTATGTTGCCTGGGTTAGTCCTGAACCCGCAGACTCAAGCGATCCCCAGCCTCAGCCTCACAGGTAGCTGGGATTACAGGTACCCATCACCGTGCCTGGCTGCTTTTCTGAGATCAGGTCTCGCTACGTTGCCCCGGGTAGTCTCAAACCCGCAAACTCAAGCTATCCCAGGTCTCCTGCCTCCCAGCACTTGGACTACAGGTGCTCACCATCATGCCTGGCTAGAAGCGTTTTTCTTTTTGGTGGATATATTTAGCGACTTAGTGGTTAAAATTCTAACAACAGTACCAGATTGTAGTTTAACCCACTCCCTCCAAAAAGTGCATCAAGTGGTTTCCTGTTATTTTTTCCCATCTGGTCTACGTGCTGGGAGGGTCACAGAGATAGAAGTGTCACTTTGGGATGAATTACCATTCCTCCTGTCTCTAGCTGTGAAGGCTGTGTTTAACACAGCTGCCAACCATAACCAAATGCCCAAGGGGTAGGTTGGCAAATTTATGGTGATACCTATATTAGGATTTAACGACTACCATTTTGGTGAGGATATATAATGCTTCATAAAAAAGCAAATTGATGTGTTCTGATTTTGTTAATAACATATCCATCCAATGTAAGCAGGCAATCAGGGTATGAGGACCAGGGAATGAGGACACCAAGACTGGCAAGAAGCAGGTTTATTAGTACCAGTACTGACTCAGCAGATTTATATTCAAAGGCTCAATGCTCCTAACAGGGAGTTGAGGCTTTATATACACTTTACAAGTTCTGGTGTTCAGGATGGGCTATCATTGGTGGCAGAACAAGGCCTGACGTGGCGAAGATAGAATGAGGAAAATTCAAGGAGAAACTGGCTGCATACCAGTAAACTGAGTCAGTAAACCATGGGTTGTTTATCTAGACCTCTAGGCTGCATTTCTTAGGTTACTGTGATTTGGCATACTTTAGGTTATAATACTTCATAAAAACGACAGACAGAAGACAAAACAAGAAGTGGTTATTGATGGGTACTTGAAAGAAGTGATCTCAAGTTTTATTTCCTGTGATTTTTAGTGTTTTTCCAAGATGTCTACAGTACACAGGTATTACTTTTGTAGTCAGGTAAGATGTCAAACAAAAGGGATACAAAAAGGGAAAAAAGACTTCTTTATTAGGGTGAGAGTTTAAATATAGATGATTATGAAAATAGCTGGGAGGACATTCTCTCCTCCCATGCCACTTTGGACGTCATCAGTTTAAAAAAAATGGAAAAAATCTCACTACCCTGCAATCATAACCGAACACAGGAATCCGTTTTAAGTAACAACGACAGCCATTCAAGAAACTCAGTAGAGTTTTAACTGCTTGGGTTGAAAGTTTGTCTGTTGATTCTTTCAGAAATTTTTGTGTGAAAGAATTATTTTTCAGTTTCAGAGGGAATTTAGCGCTAGTCATTTTCAGGTTCTGAATTATTCAAGGATCAAAACTATGTTGCAAAATTTGTCCTGATCACATTTTAAAAATAATCCTTTGTTATTGTCTGATTGCGCAAGCCTTAAAATACAAAAGTCTACAGGCCAATTATTCATCCGTTGGTGGCATTCACAAAAGTACAACAATAAACCTCTTTATTTTTATCTGCTATTTTATAGTATTCTCTTACTCAAATTACATACATCAGATAAGCTTATTTATTTCACAACTGGTGGCAAATGTGCAAGTATCTCATATTGTGATGCAGTTGTCTGCAGATCAGTGAGTATGGAAAGAAGTTTGTTTCTACCTTTATTCAAATTCTCTCTCATTTGCAACATAAAAACTGAGTTGGGGTGGTGGGGGCTTGGGTGGCTGGATGGAGGTGGAGAAGGGAACTCAGAAATGGGACACTGCAGAACTACAGTTTAGGTTAAAATTGGCTGCCAACTATGGTGTCATTTCTACCCCACAAAATGAAGATCCACTGAATCACAACTGCCTCCCCAGGGGGCACACCACCACAAGATCTGAGTCACTCAAAATTGTGGAGGTGAAAAATATAAACAGAATGAGAAAAGTTCTTTGTCACAAACACACAACTTTCAGAACTATTTTGGGCCTTGGGACTTTCCTTCCACTTTTCTCTTTACAAACACACACACACAAAAGCAAAGAACCTAAGCTGGCCATGATGAAAGGATTCAGGGCCTGCCTGGCCTTTGTGGCCTGACAAGAACTTGTTTGCTGGTTGAGAATTCTGAGGTAACCTAGAGGAGCAGCCCAGAGCAGAAGGCAGGAACAGCCTTCATTGTCATCTCCCCTATGTCCCCCATTCCTCCCTGCCCCCACATTCAGGGGCCCATCCCCAGAGGATGCCTGCAATCACAAGTTGTGCTAAACTACATATACTATGTTTTTTCTTATATATACATACAAGACAAAGCTTGAGAAGAGGCACAGTAAGAGATTATTATTATTAGCAGTAACTAATAATGATCACATTAATCTGTAATGAAGTTATGTGAATGTAGCCAGTCTCTCTTTCAAAATACTTAATGGAACATAATAGTTTTGAACCACCATTGGCATAGGTAGTTGAAGCCATGGAAAGGCAAGCCTGGGAAAGGAGAGCTACTGTATTTAGTACAGAAAAACTTGGTCTCCCTGAACTGGGATTGAGTGGGGGCAGGAGGAGCATGGGGGAGGGAGTGAGGGAGAGGACAGAACTAACTGACCTTGTCCTTGGGAGTGAGAGTCAGAAACTTGAAGGAAAATCTCTTTCTAATCTGTTGGTTTTTACCAACTAGTGTCCTAGATACTTTTTTTCTGGCTTTGTTTCTCAGGAGATCAAGCAATTTATAGTAAATACACATGAAAAACAAATGGAAGCAAACATTGGATCAGGTAGGTGAGAAGAATAAGAACAATGTGACTGATTAAGCAAGTTAACCCTGAACCTTCTGGAATAATATGCAGAAAAAGGCACTGGGGGAGGACAAAACCTGTTGCATATTTTTGGTTCTTGGTGAGGAAAAAGCATATAACCATGGGGAAAGCAAAATCTTTCCTACCATTCAATACTGAAGAAATTTCTCCTGTGTGACTTCTTTTATAGAAGGCACTAAAAATGTGATTGAAAATAATATTCAAGTTTTTCCAAGCACTTTGTTTTTCCTGCAAGCTTTCTGGTCTAAATACCCGTTCAACCTAGGTTATTACATTTTTTCCACAGGTACCTTGTGCTGTAAGTTCTCCTATAGATATTAACAATACTGTTAAATTATTTAAGCAAGAAAATTATGATACCTTAGTAGGCTACATAATCAAATCAAAACTTAAGCCTGTAAATGCCTCAAGGTTAGTAAATCAAAATGCTAAAGAAACTAATCACAAATAGCCAACTAGACATTTCCAAATAAGGGAAACATTTCAGCTATGGCTTATCAAATAAATTCTTTGCCTTGGTTTGGAATATTCACTCTTTAAGTCATTCCCTGCACTCCTGTCAGTAGAAAGCTCCTAACCAGCTCTGGTTGGGTTCTTCCCAGAATGCTGCTCAAATAGGTTCTTAAAGTTTTTAATATGCCTCAGTTTATCTTTTTAACTACAAAAATCAGTAACTTGCAGACAATTAGGACTGCAGTGTTCCAGACAGTAAACACTTAACAAATATTTGCTAAATGAAAAGATGAAAAATTAGTAATCCAAAGTGCTGTCAGTAGGCAATTAGAAAATATTGTGAAAATAATTTTATTACACTAGTAAAACAATTGTAGAAATGAAATTAGTATTAAAAACTCATAAGATTTTATTGAAAGATAAAAGAATACTTGAATAGACAACTAAGATGGTAAGACAGATTATATGTCAGTTTTTCCTTAAATAATCCATTAATTAGAAGCAATAAAAATATTATGAATTATTTTGTGAAACTTGACAAACTTATCTACAAAATTATATAGAAATGAAAATGTGCAGATTGATCAAAAATCACTGATAACCTACCTATGAACATTGATAAATTAATCCTACTTTCTATCAAGACATACTTTAAAATGGTGATCATTAAACCAGTATGTTCTAACACAAGAACAAATAACTCAAAGGAACAGGAGTCTACAAATGGACCTATGTGTGTTTATATGGAAACATTTATATAAAAACTTAGTATTTAAGTATTATTTTATGCTATGCTTGATAGTACACTTTCATAACTTCAAATTATGATGATATGACCTATTTAATAGTGTCAGGATAATAAGAGGAAAATTTCAATCTCATAATACATATAAAGCTATTTTCTACAGATTAACAAACTAAATCAAGAGAAAAACTGTGAAAGCATCAGAAAAAAATAGCAAAAACCAATTAGGATTACAAGTTTAAAATCTTCTATACAGCAAAAGAAAATAGAAGATGAATAAATAGACACCCTATTGGAAAGGAGAAAATAGAGAGATTATATAACTGAAAGAGGATTAATATCCAAGATAAATGGCAGCATATTCATGACAAGTGTATTCAGAAGGCCAAAATGTTACAGGGCAGGGCAAAGGGCAGAACCCCCAAACCTACCTGTTCTAAAGACATTTTGCCATTTGCCACATAAAGACAAAACATCCATCAGTGTATTAGATCGTTAATGGAAAGGAATTTTAATGCAATCAGTGTGTAATAAAGAGAAGATAAGAAAAAGACAAAGAATCAAGTACCTAAAGTTACCCATCCCCTATGGATAAAAGCTCATCCAAAGAGGGTTGGGCCAAAGCAGGGCAACTGAGGTCCAAAAGTTTGCCTCAAGTTTAAGACACCTTCTGGTGGGGACACATAGGAAAAGGGCAGAAGGGGCCAGGCAAGTCTGGGACAAAAAGAGCAATAAAAACCAAGATAAAAGCTGCTATCCTAAACCTTCCACAAGTCTCTCATCCACATCTGTTTCAAGCATTTTCCTTCTGTGTTCCCCAAAGTCAAGGCCAAAGTCAGTAGAAAGTCAAAAATCAAATGTAACTTCTTCACATTTCTCTCTGCTCCAAGTGCCTCCTCCAGATCTCCTTACTCTCCTTTTCCCCTTCTTCCTTGTTTCTTGTTGCCCAGTTCCATCCTTCCTTGGGGGTGGGGCGAGGGACCTGGAGCCTGCCTTTTCTCTGGGGACAAGTCTGTTACAAAAAGACATGTGAGAAAAAAAGTTCATTCTCACTTTTGATAAGACATGCAAATTGTCCCATTGCTGGTGGAAATGTGACCTGGTGCAACCATTATGGAAAGCAATTTGGATTTACCTTAAAAAAACTAAAAATGGAAATACCATACAATTCAGCAATCTTACTCTTTAAGCCTCATTGACAATCTTAAGCTCTAATACTATAAGATATATAAATATGAACACAGTCTGAGATAAAAATACTTGCAAGCTACAGAATAAAGATGATTATCTACAAAATACAAAGAACTTACACAAACAAAAATAGTCGAAAGATGGGTACAAATATAAGCAATCAAGTCACTTAAATAAAAGTGAGTAATTTACATATGAAAAGATGCTTAAACTAATTAGTAAATAGTGAATAAAAATCCAAGAACAATGATCATGTTTCTTCCATTAGCTTAGGGACCAAAAAAATTCTGTTGCTTTCAATGCTGAGAGAGTATAAAATGGTACAGTCTTTTAGAGGTCAGTTTGGCAGTGTATATATTGAAAAAAAAATCCATATCTTTGAACCATCTTCCACGTCTATATTTCTGTCCAAGAGAATTCTTTGCATGTGTATACAAACAAGCATGAATAAGGACTTTCAATGCTGCACTGTGTTTATAACAACGAAAGAATAGAACCTTTTAAATGTGCATCATTGGGGAAATATGTTGTGATGTATGTTTATGCAATAACCCGGTGCAGCAATGAAAAGATTTATAAGCCATGGAAAGATTTATAAGATATAAGATTTCATGTGGAAAAGCACGCATAGAACAAAGCATACAGTTCACTTCTATTTATATACCTCCTGTGTGTGAGTGCACATGTGTGTATACATGTCTGAGTGTACCTACATGGATGTACCCACTGCATAGAAACAAATCTGGAAGTTACACACCAAAGTGTAACTGTGGTTATTGTTAGGAATTAAAGGAGTGTTAGAGACAAAAGAAGAAGGAGGCTAGGAATAGAAACCGGTTCTTTATGAGAGAAAGGAGGGACAGAGTTGGGAATTGGGTCACAAGAGCCAGTGTGGTGTCCTTTTATATATTTTCCCTCTGGTCACAGAGTAGGGAAGTTTGGTCAGGTGGAATGGGGAAGTTTGGTCAGGTGGGGAGTGGGGTAGCGGGGAGGTATGACCAAACTTATTCAGGTGGAACAGGACCTGTGGCCCAGGCAATGGGGACTGAGGTAATTGATACGGACAGGAGCAGAGTCTATCATTCTTTCAGTTACCATCAGGGGAGTTTGTGAATGGGGTGAGGAAGGAGGAGGTAAAATCTTTTTTGTGTTTTACAATTCTATGTTCAACGAATGTTTAAAAGACTTCGTCCATTCCCAGCTAAATAATTGAACATTGTTTTTAAGAAGGCACATCCTATTTTATATACACTTAAGTCATGTAGAAGGCTTCAGGAATTCAGAATAAGCAGGGTAAGTACAGTTCTATTTTGCCTTCCTTTAACTAGCACTGCCTGTGGTTTCCCTGCCTCTTCCTTGCCACCTCAGGGCCCCCTTCCTACCTAATAAGGACAAGGGAAGGCTCCTAGGAGATTACTCACAATCTCTGAAATACTGGAGGACTCAGAGGATAGAGTATAATGTTAATCCTCTGTCTGTAGCTTCTCCATTTGGGCTGGTGGATTTACTTCCTCACCACGCAAGCTGGTATTTTAAAACCTCATTCTTACCTCTCTGAGGTTGCCCTCAGGGTGACATAAATGTCCAAAGTAGAGAGTGAGGGACGGGATTGAGGACAGTTCATTTTTCCTGTGTGATTGAAAGCTGATGACTGGGCTTCATTCTCCTTCAAAGGTAATGACCACATTTCCTTAACAAAAAAAAGAAACTCACAAAAAGTTACCTTTGGTGGCCTGGTGCATACATCAATATCTGACAGGACTCCCCTCCCCCAGATGTGAATGCTCTCAAAGTGAGACATATTTGTAGACCCCTTGGGAATCTTTGTTTGAATGACCCTCCTTTTTTCCTCCTGACCTGTACTCTCCACATTATATATCAAAACCCAGAAGCTTTTATTTTCCTCTTTAGGAAATCATTTGTGTTTCATTCACTCCAAGCAATTCTTGCCTCTGTTCTAAGCAGATGAAAGTTTTGTGTCTAAGAAAAAAAGGCTCTTTAGCAAGATAGCACTGAAACCAACCGTTATTTCATCTACCAGCACAAGAAGTGTTTCTATTACAGTTTACACACAGTTGTCATAAAACAAAGAACCAGCTAACCTGATACCTAGTAAAGTCACACTTGATTTACACCCCTGTGAAAATGCTTACCCAACACACTTTCAAATGAATTTTTAAGTTCACGCTTTTGTTTCCTGCAATGAGAAAACTTCCTTTAAACACATTGTAATACTTGTCAAATTTTATGGGATTTACATACATGTTACAATGCTATTCTATATCACAGGGGGAAAAATTCTGTTACAATGAAGACACATGCAGTGGTTTTTCTTACTCTTGTCTGACTCAATATTCTTTCCTTTCATGACTTTCTAGTCTTGCATTCAATGACCTGGTGGTGGGTCAATCAATTAAGGGCTTGTAGCATCTCTCCTACTCTAGGGTGACATGGATTCACACAGGCTAAACAGAGATTCTCTATGACTGACTGATATGGAGGTTCTTTCTCTGCAAGTGAGAGAGAAACCCAGAATTGTTGAAGTCATCTTTCTCACCATGCAGGTAATGTCTGAGAACAACTTCAGTATGAAGAAAGTAGAATTGAGGGATGGATGGATGGATGGATGGATGGATGGATGGATGGATGGATACCTGATAATGTGATCTGAATTTGGAAAACAACCACACCTGAAGATTCACCTCTTCTGTCTTCCTAGCTGTATGAGACAATTTTCTTTATGCCTATGATTATGTTTAAAGCTTCCTATAACTCTGGTGAATGCAGTGTATTTTGTATATTTACTGTCTATTCTATTGATGAGTGAAAGATGTGCCTGTCTCATCCTTGCAATCTGAATCTAACTCAGGAGGTGATTTTACTCATGTCTTATAAACTTAGTGACAGCTTGGAGATTCTGCAAAGTATTAGAAGAAAGAGACCAGGGGCGTGGGTTAATAGGACCAGGGACACTGGTTACTGTTGTCATTGATGAAACACAAGTAAACCTTTGCTACAGGAAAGAAGAAAAGTCAGCTGAGTTTCTGAGTCAGGGGTGGGGTCAAGGGAAACCACTTCAGTGGGGTTTCAGAGAACCTCAGCCTCCCCACTAAGCAAGTGGTGTGACACTTGCTTGGCTCGACTTTCAATTCACTTCTAATTTTATGGAGTCCTACTATGGATAAAACCCTAGAGGATACAATATGACATAAGTGTTTCCCTTCCCTCAACATCCCTGCAGAGTGGAGAGACCTAGGCTTCAAGGACAAGCTCCCGCTTAATCCCAGAGGAGCAGACTGGGATGCAAGTTCTCAGTGGGTATAAACAGTGCTGTTGAATGCCTACACTGGTGGCTTTCAAGGAGTCTCTCTAGTTCCCTGTGAAAGTACAGGTTTTGCTTTTCTTTGCTTGCAGCCAGGGCGATCTTTACCTTGAATACGGGGCTGGAGACTGTGGGGCATAAATGGCACTCGCAGCCTAACAGAGTTTGAAAAAGACCAACAGGGAATTGGAGCTGGGAAAGGAGAGGACACAGCAGCATTAATATCCCTTGGAACTGGTCTCAATCAATGAAGAAACCTCAGCAACAAGATGGAATCCTCCCTGCTCTTAATGTATTAAAATGTTTTACAACTTCCCTTTGCCCTCTCCCCTTCCAGCCTCCCTCTTATGTCCTTATCTATTTTCTCCAGGATTTAAAAAGTGAGACAAACCAACCTCAACCGTATAGGATTTCCTTCCCCTCCTCCCCTGGCTGGCCAGGAGCACATTTCTGAGCCCTTTGCCCCACTGGATTCTCTGCCTCTGCTTCTAGTTTGCTCCCTCTCTCTGTCTCCCATCTCTCTCTCCTCTCCATGTCTCTGACTTCCTGTTTTTCTCTATTTCCATCTATGCTTTTCCCCTATAAACCAGTTACAATGAGGAAGCACAAGATCTGGAAACCCAGATTATTTTGTTCCATATCAAATGAATTTGAAGCAAGAGAGGGGAAATATTTTCATGGCAGTTCCATTTCTATACTGTTCCATACCTTCCCCAACAAACATCTTATAGAGCAAGAAAATACATAATTCCAAATTTTTGATCTTTTTTTTGAGACTAGGTCTCTCTATTTCCCCCAGGGAACCATAGGCTCATGTTGCCTGGGATACCACGAACTCAAGGGATCCCCAGCCTTAGCTTCCTAGGTAGCTGGGATTACAGGCACACGCCACAACACCCAGCTATTTTTTGAGACTAGGTCTCACTATGTTGACCAGCAAGGGTCTCGAACCTGCGGACTCAAGTAATTCCTAGTCCCAGCCTTGTTCCATCAGCTGTGATTAAAGGCACGCGCCACCGTGCCCGGCCCAACTTTTTGATTTTCAATCAAGGACAACTGCTATAACTTTTTTCTTTCTTTCTTTTAAACCTGAGGCATCATTGATTGCCCTGTCCAAGACACCTCACTGCATCCATACACTTTCCCTATGAGGGAGAACTTTTCATGGGAGGAAGAAAACAGTCTTTAATAGACTAGTGGATAAATCCTCTTGGTTCAGCTTTGCTAGGTTACAATCTTATAAATTTTGTTTAAGGATGAAAAAGCAGTAACAGGAATAGAAAACCTTTTCTCAGCCAATAAAGGTTTTGGTCCATATCAGGCTCCCCAGAGAGTTGGTGGGGATGAGTTCACTATTCATCCCCACTATTTCAACAATAATTTATTCAGTGAAGTCTACAGGTTATAAGAGCTCCCCATTCTCAAGGATTTTCTCTTTGTTGGTAAGCCCCCCCCCCAAAAAAAAAAATCAAGTCATAAAAAACAAACTAACAGAATGATTTCAGATGCTCCATGTGGGAAATGAAAGGAGTTGGTGGGAAGCAGAGCAGAGAAAGGCTAGTTTAGATGAGATGGCCCACAGCCTTTGCAGAGGAGAGAGTAAAGACCAAAATCCTTGGGAGGGGAAGAGTGTTTCCATGTAGTCATCTGCTTAGAGGGTCTGTAGCAGAGAGAACCAGGAGTGCTTGGGAAGAAAAGCTCCAAGAGGAACTTCCACTCAAATTTTCTGCTTTAGCCAGGCATGGTGGCCTGCTCCTGTTGTCCAAGCACTGGGAGGCAAGAGGCTTGGGATCACTTGAGTTTGCAGGTTCAAGACTACCCCAGGCAACATTAGTGAGACCTGGTCTCGAAAAGGCAGCTGGATGCGGTGATGGGTGCCTGTAATTCCAGCTACCTGGGGGGAGGCTGAGGCTGGGGATAGCTTGAGTCTGTGTGGTACCCCGGGAAACATAGCGAGACCCAGTCTCAAAACAAACAAACAAACAAACAAACAAACAAACAAACAAACAAACAAACAAAAAAAACCAAAAAAGAAAACCACCCCAAAACATATTTCTCTGTCATCCTTCTCCCCCTTTTTTCTTCCTCCCTCTCCCCTCTCCTCCCCTTTATCTTCCTCCTTGTAGGGTAAAGGGTAGAGTTGTTCAGGTTTTCCCCACCATTAGCCTCCATAACCAGCACCTGTGGTGTTGTGCCCTCCCCATTAGTGTACATGCCTGGGCCCAGTGGGTGTGCGCGTGCGTGAGTGGGCGCCCCTGGGCCTGGGAGACGAGGCTAAAAGTGCTGTGTCACCTTCGGGGAGAGCAGAGACAGCAGGGGAAGAGAGCATGAAGAGAGTAAGGAGAGAAGAGGATGAGGAGAATGCAAGGGGAAGGGGGGGAGAAGAGCCCAGAGAAAGAATGTGAAGATTCCTGCGGGTCTGGGGGCTTGCCTCCCAGTCCCCTTGCCCCCGCTGCCTCACCTGCCCCTGTGTGCCTGTGTACCTGTTCCGTGAGAGCATTAAAGCCTGTAAAATCAATCAGGGGCTCTGGCAGTCTTTACAAGCTAGAACTGAAAATGTACCCAGGATGGGTGTGGGAAACACTCTGCTTCTTAACTTTCTACGGGCCATTCTTCCTACTGATTCCTCCTGGTGCTCTTGGTCACTGAATCGTGAGTCTGACCCAAGGGACAAGAAAGAGCTCACTACCAGAGTCCTTTTAAGAGGCAGGCTCCACGTAGGAAGGTGTCTGTCTCCTTTGACATCCAGGCTGGTAGGCAGCTCTCAGACTTCCTGGGAGAACCACCCGGAGGGCTTGTCCAAACAGAGAGCTGGCTCCTCGCCCAGAGCTCTTGATTTGATGCCTCTGGGTAGGGCTCAACACTGTAATGCTAACAGGTTCTGTGATGCTAATGCTACCGATCTGGCTCCAAGTTTGAGAACCTCTGCTTCCATGTCCTGGTGGATCGAGCAAGTCGTTTCTGCTGAGGCTTGAGGACAAATGCGTTGCCACTGTCCCTGCTGCAGGACAGAGCATCAGTAGGTCCCTGCTCACTGGCCAGCTATCCCGCTGCTGGGATTCCCCTGGATTCTTTTGGGGAAACTCAGGACAAGCTTCATTGCATTTATTTTAACTATGGATTCAATTTTCCATCAGTCTGATCTCTACTGCTTTTATCTTCCAGAAATTCCTCCAAGTTTCGGGTGTATTTTTCGTACTCTTGCATGATTTAAAAGCTGTGGGGATTCTATGGTGGTTGCTGTTATTTTGGCTTGGTTTCTGGAGCGTGGAGAGGCAGATATGTAGGCACTGTCTACCATTATGAAGTGGAAGTTCTATACTACTTTGAGACTTTGGATAGATAAATGAAAACATTGGAAAATACAAATAAAAATGATTTCCTCCTAGGGAGAAGGCCTGTTTTCCCTGCACTTTTAGAAAGTTCTTTCATGAGCTATCAGAAGTGGTCAAATTACAAATTCTGTATTCTCTCATATGCTCCTGAATTTATTTTTTAAACGCTGGACTAGGGAGAATAGGGGGAAAAGAGAAGTGGAAATAAAAAAGTGAAAATGCTTTAACTCATGATATATTGTAACCAACTAATCAGTTTTATTTTTCCTAGAGAATACTTAAAAATTGAGATGAAAATGAAAAATTCCTAGAAAATTATAAATTATTAAAGCTGATTTAAGAAGTAATAAACACCTGAAGGATTCTATACATTTGAAAGAATTTGAGCCAGTAGTAAAAGATCTTTACACAAAATAAACACTAGTTCCAGATGTTTTTATGGGTAGTTTCCACCATGTATTTAAGGAACAGAGAATTCTAAACTCCTTCAAAGAAGAGAAAAGAGATAAGTCTAGAATCCTTTTTAAAAAAGCAAAACTTTTAATAGGAGATGCAGAATGACTAGTAATGAAAATATACTGTTTCTCTATAAAAACAAAAGACCAGAGAGAACTTTCGGAAAGTTGAGCGAATGAAAACTTAAAAGTATTTTGGCACCGGTAGATTACCCCCCCCAAAAGGCAAATTAGAACTATCTTTGATAAAATAGCATTTGATTCTGGAATAAGTGTTTTAGCATTACAAAATACATTATATAATGAATCATCTTTATAGCTTTAAAAAGAAAAGTCTTGCCATCAGAAGAGGTTCAGACAAACATTTAGTGAAATCCATCAGCCATTTATGTAAAACCTTAACAAGCCAGGCTTTGTATAGAACAATCATCTTTATTCATAGCAATCATCTTATTAGAGGAGAGTTATAAAAATCAATCTCTTTAAAATTAGGAGTAAAGCAGTGGCTGTTCGTAGTCAGGTTTTTGCTGGAATATGAGCCATTGTAGTAGGACAAGCAGAAATAGTAAAAGATCAGAAAGGAGGAGGAACTATCATTAACTGCAAATGCTATGAATTTTTGCATAGAAAATACACCCAAAATACACGAATTTTAAACAATCACACACACAGTCATATCAGTTGGTGTATCTCTAGGAACCAGTTCCCTCAATGCAGAGTTTAATGACTTGGAGGATGTGGGCAGCTGAAGGATAACCAACAAAGGGACCAAATCTGTAGGGTATCATCAGAGGAGAGTTTGGTGCCTCGGTGGGGAGCCTGTAGGGTAAATGATTGGTTAGCCTTTTCCCTTCATTAATTTGCATTCCTAGCACCTGTTGTATTGCATCTTCCTCATGATTGTGCAATCCAGTTGGTGTGCACATGTGTAAGTGTGCACACTTGGGCCTAGGAGAGAAGCTAAGGAGTGCAGAGAGCATGAAAAAAGGGAGCACAAGAGAGCTTGTAGAGAGCACAAGAACACAAGCGTGAGCTGAGAGCATAAGAGAAAGAGTGTGAAGATTCCTGGAGGGCTGGAGGGCTCTCCTGCTTCCCAGCCCTCCACCTCCCTACCTCCCCACTTGGTGTGTCTGTGTAATTGCTAGAACCAATAAAGAACCTATGCAGATCAGTGAGTGATCCTTGCATCATGCACCACATCTAGAGTCAGAAGCAGATTGCTTGAATGACAGAATCATTAGCAGAATTGAGAAAAGTTGTGTTTCTAGGCAAGAGCTGCAGGCAGGAAGTGTTGGTTTCCATAGAAGAGCACAACCCTTTCTTGGCCATTGCTCCCTTTTCCCTTTCTCTTGGGATCGAGGGCATAGAAACTCGATGGTATAGTTTACAGAGTACCCCTCAGGTGCAGATCATGATGGGAAGGACGGTGTGTGACCTTGATGGCAAGGAGAGAACTCCAGCTGGCACCTAATGGGTTGTGCAGGCACTTATCGAAATCTACACCATTCTATTTGATTGTAATAAAATGAAAAATTGGAGAGGTGACCATATTCATGATAAAGAGACTTTAAAATGTCAACTCTCCCCCAAAGGTTATATATTTCATGTAATTTTAATAAAAATTCCCAAAGAATTTTGCTTTTGCAGAACCTGATAAATATTCTTAAATTTAAATGGTTGAGTAGATAGATAAGAATAACCAAGACATTCTTAAGAAGAATTAGGTAGGGTATATAGCTCTAGAAAAAACACCAAGTCTTATGAAGTTTTAGTCATTAAGGGAGTCACAAGGGAGACTGAAAAGGAGTAGAAGAGAGTTCTTGGAAAGATGGCGTCAATCACAGAAGTCCTTAAAGTGATTTCTGAAGAGCTGGAACTGCAGGTCAGTGAGGAAGTGACCGATTATTCCACAAGCAGTGTTGGGATTGGCTATGCATGTGGGGTGGGGAAAATTATAAAAACTGTCTTAGACAAGCTGAAAACTAACCCTTAACAGTTGACTACTGATTCCAATCACCAAAGCAGGAGAAAATGGTGGAGGGGTGCTAGCAAAGAGGGAAAGAGGCAAAAAGGTCTAAGGTGATGGACTATGGGTGAGCTGGTGGTGGGTGCGCTAAGGTGGTAATAACACTTCATGGGGGCTACCCCACTCTTACTTCAGTTGAAAATAAATTTATTAATTAAATTTGATATTAAAAAACATTTTATCACCCATATTTAAATGGCAATACTGAAACTGGGAGACAAAGCAGATTTAAATCCAAAATGTGAAAGGCAAAATTTAAAAAACTTAGGAAAAAAACATAAAATGTATAGAATACATAGAAAAAAATTTAGAATGTGTACCAGGTTGTCCAAAAAAAAAAATTCTTGGGGATTTTTTTTTAAAGTTGCCAGTAGAATATTTTTATTTTTTTAAAACACTTTTTGGTTCTATAATTTTATTTTTTTATTAAATAATTTATTTATATATAAATTTGGTGCTGGGAAAACTGGGTCAAGACATGCAAAAAAAAAAAAAATGAACCAAGAAACATCCTTGACACCTTGTACAGAAACCAACTCAAAATGGATAAAAAACCTGGATATAAGACTGGAAACCATAATATACATAGAAGAAAACCTGGTCAAAACCCTCCATGAGTTACAACTCAGAAATCCATTTCAAGACACATCAATAGAAAACATAAATAGCTAGGACTACATCAAACCTTTGGGAGTTTTTATTAAAATTATCTGATCAGAGAGGGAGAACAGAATTTCTTAAACAAGCACAAAGATAATAAACATGTAAGAAATTAATACAGTCATCCACAATAAAATTAAGACCCTGTCCATCAAAAGCCACTTTTGTATATTTAGTGTGAGAGTGAAGAAGCAAGATTTAAAAAAAAAATTTTTTTTTTTTTTTTGAGACTAGTTCTCGCTATTTTTGCCAGTGGAACCACAGGCTCACGTTGCTCGGAGTATCACTGACTCAAGCAATCCCCAGCCTCAGCTTCCCAGGTAGCTGGGATTACAGGTGCAGGCCACCACACCTAGCTATTTTTTTGGAACTAGGTCTCTCTGCGTTGCCCCTAGTGGAACTCGAACCGCGATCCCTCGTCCCCGCCATGGCTTCTTAGGCTGCCACTTACAGGCACGCGCCACCATGCCCGGCTTTTTGAAATTATTATTGGTTAATTATTTACTTTTAGTATCATACACAGTCGTTCCTCCCCCCATGGCTGTTGGGAATGTCCCCGTTCCGTGTCCCGTCCCTCCCCCTGCCCCTCCTCCCCCCACGTCATTCCCTCTCCTTTCTCTTTAGGTCCATTTAGCCCTTAAGTCTTTTTCTCTTTTTCTTTCCTTCTGAAGCATTGTTCTTTTCCTGGGTGAGGCTCGGTGTTTCAGGGGTGCGGTAGACCGTATTGAAGAAGAAAGTTTTAATTTGTGATGTTTCAGCACAGAACTGACAGATAATTAGTATTCTGCACATCCATTTACAAATTAAGAAACAATGAACACCCCAAAAGATGCAGAAAATAAGAAGAGGTAAGATACAGAAGGATGTGACTGATAAATACATGAAAAATGTTCAATTGCATTCAGAGCATCCTATATCACACACCCTCCTGATTGCCCAGAACTAAAAATGTATCACAATACCAAGTGTTAATGGGTGTGTGGAACAAAGGAACTTTTGAATACTTCTGTGTCTGTTCTGGAAACCGTTTTAGTAATCCTTATAGGAACAACTTATTAGGAATTAAGTTGAACACAACCATATCCTACAAACCAGTAATTTGGTGGCTTCTGACTTATGAAAATAACAATTTCATGTGAAGCAACTGTTTCACTTTTCGATTGAGACACGTACACAATTATTGGAACATGTAGACTTGAGAAGAAAACCACCTCAATGTTCACGGATGGCAGAATGGATAAGAGCATTGGGTAGACTAAGTCATGGAAGACTTTATATGATTGGAAATAGGTGTAGTCAAAACAGTGTATGCAGAAACCAGAATAAAACAAACAACTAGTTGCAGGAGAATATATGTATTAAAGAACAGGTCAAACTTGACAATACTCTTCAGAGATAGCTTCACATCTGGTAAAATTTAAAAGGAAAGTCAGGGAGCTATCTATTTAAAATTCAATAGTCACCTCCTAGCAGGAAGAGGACTGTGTTTGAAGGAAAGCATTTATAGGACTGAGGGTCGTCAGTCTTACCTGTTTCTTAAGCTGGGTACAGATTTCATTTATTTAAAAACTATTATTCTTTAAAAGGCACATGTAATTTACATGCATTCCTTTGTATATAGTATACAGTGGGTCCTTAAACAATATAGATTAGAATTGGTTGGGTCCACTTGTACTGGATTTTTTTTCTATTCCCAGGTTCAGCATTCATTATTTAACCAATGGTAGAATGCCACTTGGTTGCTGGCTGAATGCTTGAAGTCTGCTGAAATCCAAAGAGGAGAGGTTGAACAAACCCAAATATACACAGATTTTGACTGCTCTGTACAAGAGCCTCTTGTATATACAAAACATGATGAAAAATAAAGATTTTTAAGAAGAAAAATGGTATAAAATCTAAATTACTTTTCATATAGTAGTTCTTAAAATGGTTGTCTCATCTAAGTCTTATTTTCTTCATGTTAAATCTCCTGGTATTATATTATTCTTTACATGATTTGCAAGCCATTTATCTTTCCCAGTGCCTACAATTGGTCTAGTAACTAGTAGGCAAATAAAAAAAATATTTTTTTATTGTTGATTGAGGCAACAAGCTAGCAAATGAGAAAAATTTCAATTTATTTCATAGTTAAAACCACTAAGTCAAAACAGCATGTCACTTCTAATTAGGAAGTAGGCAGTTTTTTGTTTCAAAGATCAGTTGTCAGAAGAGTATGAGAAATCACCTTTGTTGATGGGAATGTAAGATATAAGTGATGATTAATGTGGTAATGAACTAGGAAAGCCCTAAAACCTTTTTTTTTTTTTTTTTGAGACTAGGTCTCACTGTTTTTGTCCGTGGAACTGCAGGCTCACGTTGCCTGGGTACCATGGACTCAAGCAATCCCCAGCCTCAGCTTCCCAGTAGCTGGGATTACTGGCGTGCGTCATCACACCCAGCTATTTTTTTGGGACTAAGTCTCACTATGTTGCCCCGGGCGGGACTGGCACCATAATTCCCAGTCCCCGCCATGCTTCATAGGCTGATACTTACAGACACGTGCCACCATGCCTGGCTAAAACCTTTTTTTTTTTTTGATACAATAGATCTACCTACAAGAGTTTGTCATGGTAAAGCCATTATAGATATGTGTAAAATTTTTTACATAGCACAGTACTTTATAGAACTACATAAATGGCATTTGCTTGACAATAATAATCCACCTACACATTTGATGGAAAGATATTAATATACTAATTTGATGTAAAATAGATGATGAAACAAAATCTCGCTATGTTATTTGGTAAAAATCAGGTTGAAATCTTATGTAGAAAATAATTTCATGTCTTAAAAATATACATATTTATAAGTAAAGACCAGAAAGTATATACACAGACCCAGTCTATAATAGTTGCTAAATAAAAAAATAATCAAGGAATAAAGGAGTAAGTGACATAACACCAAAATTCTAGCCTAGGTTACTTCCCTGTATATATTAACATAAAGTTACAGTAGTTTTTTTCCGTTTTACAGATATGTATTTCCTAGAGCTTTGTATTATGCACATGTATTGCTTCTCAACATTTTTGGCTAAGATCAAGTGTAGTATCTATTATGCACGTGTAATCCTGATAGAATAAGAAAGGATTCAGAGCATTAGAATAAAAGACTAGTATCTGCATGTAACCATCTTATTTTGGTATCATAACTAGTACAATATTATCTCCTATGAACTTATTCATATGAGTCTTTGAAGTTGAGTTTGACACTAAGCTCTGCTTGTTCCCAGAACTTCCATACCCATTTCTTTCTTATCATACAGTTTCAAAAACTTTTGAAAGAGGTGATGAGGTGTTCATACCCACATCCTGAAAGTGACCACTTTAAGCTTATTATTTGGTCAAAATTTAACCAGTTGGCTCTACTTAGTCTCTCTGTTATGAGCTGCCAAAACTTATGGGCAGAGGGCTGTAGAGGGCCGGGAGGTGGCTCCTGGGCTGAAGTTGCAGGTCTGGAATGCAGTTCGGGATTTCCACCCAGAGACTGAAAATGACCCCTTGCACTGAGTGTGTCAACATGGAGAGCCCACAGGATATGGGTCTCAATTAGCACATGGATGCTGCCTGAGATTGCTTAGAAAACATTCAGGGTCTAAAGTTTCCTAAGCTTTCTAACCCAGATAGTCTTCAAACAACCGGGGTAGAACTTTCCCAGTGTGATTTCTATTATTCTGGCTATTGTTTTCAAATATATTCGTGGCAAGACTTGTAGAAAAGTTTGGTTCCTTTTGAGAATCGGGTTATTAGAAACATTCTGGGCTTTTGAACAGATACAGGGAATGTAGCAAATCATTCTAGGACTTAAGAGCAGTCCTTTTTTTCTACACTGTCCTGTTGCACACCCTTGGGTGCTACCTTCTTTCTGGAATTTTTGTGGCTTTGAGGCAGGATCAAGTATTTCCACACCACCCACAGGTTTCATGCTCATTAGTTCCATCACAATTTGAGTCTTGTAGCAATTTACTTAGGAGGAGTAGGAGAGAAAGACAGGGAGCTGTGATATGTAAGGGCTGTCTGGAGTGACAGGAATTTAAGAACCTGAAAGAACATTTTTGTTGAGTGGTTTGCTAAATTATGCCGAAGGTTGGAGAACTCTCAAAAGCTGCTGGTTTGAAGGGTTGCCCTTGTCCTAAAAATAGCTCAGAAAACTTGACTTTCCTTTGATGCTTTTAATGTATCCTTCCTGGGTCTTAGAACAAATGCAGAACCTGAAAACCAGGCTCAACTAAACTCTTGGAGTCCATGGAGACACTGAAATTGGTGTCTAACAATCTCCTTTTGGAAAATCAGAGAATTTTCTGTTATTTGCATAGACATGGTTTTATCTTGAATATGGAGAGAATGTTACCATTGTAAGTCTGGGATAAAACACAAGCTGAAAAACAGTTTTGTCTTCATGGAAATACTAGAGACTCTAGCACCATCACTGGTAGCCAAGTGCACCATCCTCCCCTGTGAACATCAGGAAGATAAACTTGGAGCCTCACAGGATCCTGGTGATCTATAGGGTAGCTTCCAGGATGAAAACTCCTCAGATAGGGAGGAGAAATTTCCAGAGGGTTTTGTTTAAAGAAGTTAACTTTGAACAGATTATCTTAGTGTGGGGAAACATGTTGAAGTACAGTCCTCCAGTGTGGTCTCCTAGCTTGGGTGAGGAAACCCAGCTTGGATGAGGGTCTGCTGGAGTTGTCCAAAGAGAAGTGTGGTTATGCGAAGACTGGCAATATGGAAATCTACAGTCAATTAACTTTAGACACCCACAGAAGTGGTTCTTAGGAAGGAATGGATGCATGAGTAGTCCACTTTCTTCTGAATGAGGATCTTTTCTAAATGTTTTACTTTTAGTGGCCTGCTGATAGCCCTTTGGAGAGATAGGAGTCTAGTTATTGCCTGTGGGCAGATACTTGCAGTCACATCTGGCTTTGCTTTGCCATGTTGTTAACCCCCCCTTTTCCCTGCTACGTTTGTTTGCCTTTTATTAAATTTCCCGTCTGGATCCTTGCGTCTGCATGTCTAATGTCAACAACTGCTTTTATCACAGATAATAACTTCCTTTACAGAGAGGCTATATCATCCTACATGCATTTCAAATTACATTTTATGAACAAACACTGAAATACAGTATTTGGCAGTATGCACAATTGAGTATATTTATAGTAATCTAAATCTAAGTTTTGAGAGCCAAGAACCAAGTTGGTTGCAGTTTTCTTAATAATCTATTTCTTGAGAGTGTTGTTACTTCCCACCAGAATTTAATTAAGTTCACATTGGGATGTTTATGAAGTAAATTATGTGGCATGCCCCAACAAGCTGTGAAAACAATTACCAAAACACCAGCAATTCTCCAACACTCCAGAGTTTTCACAACCAAGATCATGGGAGGTTCCAAAAATTGATTGGTTGTTAGCAGACAAGTTGGAATGATATTACAAAAGTTGAGGAATTGGAAGAAAAAGTCAGGTTTTGCAGTTTTTGTGACAGAACTAAGCATGTGCCTAGGTGCCTGAAATTTGGCAGGATTTTTGTCTTCTCATGGTGTCGAGGTGGGGATATCGGGAGGGTCCCAGTTCAGGTCCTACATTCTGCCACTGATGTGCTGGGGGCTATTCAAACCTTTCCATCCTTGTCGACCATTTGGATAAATGGAGAGGAAAATTCAGAAGTTACTGGCCAAGATAACACCTAAATGACCTTCTTGTTCCTATCACTAGGATAATGAGTATAGGTTGACTACATACTTTACTTCTTCTAGTGAATTATTGCTTACAGTCATGGGAGGCTGCTTGTCTCCCACACTGAAAACTGAGAAAATGACCAAGTGTTAGGTTAAAACTCAGGTGATAAGTTCCTGATATTTCTAGTTTTGAGATGTGACCGGACAGGACAACGGTCACCACATGGGAGAAGAACCCAGGCTCTCTGAGTATGGAACAGAGTTGGCAGAACAGATTGCATAATTTCATCTTAGAATTATATAGATTTATAACACACACTTCTGTTTTTACACCATCATGATAGTGTGGATTCATGGAAAAACTGTCATGAGATTGTGACACTAGCTCAGCCTCAAGCCTCAGTCCTATTTAAGAGGAAATCCAGGTTAGAAGGATTGCACAGGAGACCGGGGTCATAAGATCGATGATGATAAGGTTAGTTCTCAGGTCCATTTGAGTGGGCTTTCTATTGCACTGTAAGGTCTCAGATAAGAACTGGTTGTGTCACCCAGTTGTGATACAATTTTACCTTCCCATCCTGTCTCCTGAATCCACTCAGAACAAGATGGCTGAAGTTTTCATTTCTCTGTTGGTCATTCTGGGTAAATCTTGCCTGATGGAGTATGGTGGCTGTTTATAGAGCATTATGTGTATTTATACACTCTCAAAGAAGAAATGAAGTCGTAACAATAATGGAATTTGGATGGAGGTCTGCTCACTCAGAGAGCAACTGCTAAAGAGGGAATATCTTAATTTTGTTCTATGGTTTATGTAAGTCTCACCCATATCTTTGGTTTAGATTCCAACATATACTAGAAAATAACTGAGTTAAACAGTCTCTCCTGCATACACATTCCACATGGAGTTCTGAGTTGGTTGTTGTAAGGAGATACAAAATAAGTAAAAATACAATCCTTGCCTTTAAGTTATTTATTGCCTAGTGGGAAATGGCAAAATAAATGTATGTGAAATACATGAAAAGAACCTCACATTCCTAAACCACATACATTAATGTTGTTGGTTGCTGGTTGGAAAATCTTAGTCAATCAAGTGGCTCATGTTAGGAATTTGGTGAAAGGAAAGCACATAATTTGTGAATTAAGACAAAATATTGTAAGAATGACATTTGGTGAAACATAGGAGTATAGATATTAACCTTGGAATAAATCACTTAGCCAAAGTTTCATTGTGATGATTGGAATTGCTGATTGAACCTGATTTAATAGCCCATTAGAAGATTTAAGCTCAGTAGCAAAAGCTTCCAGTGTGCCTGTTAGCTGCAGTGATGGTGAAATCTCGTACTGGGATGAGTTCATCTGACCTGGTGCTTTTCATCCATTCCTGGGAGCACTGAATCTTTAGTCTTTGGGGGTGGGATTTTGAGGTGACATAGGAATTTCCAAAAATGAAGCTGAAACACTGAATGATCAGCCTAAGCTAGACTAGTGTCACTCTAGGATTGGATGTCAAAAGCTAAAAAAGACAAAGTGAGCAAGAAAAACCATTGGTGATGGAGTTGAAAGATAAGGAGTGGGGAGGGGGTACAGGTATCACCCCCATAGATGATCCTTTCTTGTAACATCATTGGGTATTTTTCATAAATTACAAATTAAGGTGTAAGTTAATTTTATTTAATTTCCATACTCCTTGCAGTGAGTAAGGAATTACTTGTGTTGAAGTCATGGTAAATACATGTGTTTTATATTTATCTAAAGTCTGCCCTCAGAGAAATGTCAATATATGGGTGGACATCAAATATGCCAATATGAAAATCAATGTGGATGCATTAGGGTGACTGACTAACTAAAGGAGACTGTAGTGGGGGTGAAAAAGAAGACTTAGCATTGCATGCTTTTATCCTATGTCACCTAACATGTGTCCGACTTTTAGCAGCTCCTTCCAGCCTCAGCTTCCTCATCAGCCTACCTCCCAGTATTGTTGTAAAGACTCATTTATTCCATTTCAATAAATAGTACTGTTGAAATGTAGGGCCTCCAGGAGATGTGTGCATTGTGGAGGCTAGAAAGAACACCACAGAATGGTCTGTGTGAAGGCCAAAGCCTCACACGAAGAACATATGAATTCCCAGATTAGGAGTGTGAAGAAAAAAACGTGACCTCTCTTTGGAGGCAATAATGTGATATTAAAACACGTTACAAAACTAGGTAAGAAATACTATGAATGCAGGCAGCTGCAAATGGTTGATTCTATCAGATCATCTTATAAGAATTGAAATGATTCCTAACATCATAAAGAAGATGGAAAATTTCCAGCTGAGATATTGCTCATTTTCTGAAGGGTTTTAATGAGTCATGTATAGAAACATGTTAATGGTAATCCCACTATGCTATTTTATGTCAGCATCTGATCCTGGCTATTTTGAACTATGGGGGAACTCTATCATTTTTTATTAAATGTGGCACATGTCAGTTTATAACCATGTGCCCTTTTGTTGAGTCTAGTGATGAAATTCAGAAGAAAACAGAAGTTTCTTAAACTAGAAGATCTGAAGTAACTGAGATGGGGAAGGAACCAACATTAATATTGTCATCTATTCACACACACACACACACACACACACACACACACACACACCTTGCTAAGTTATCAGCTCATTAGTAGAATAGTGTTATATGCTATCACAAGTATCCTTTGGTCAATTTGAAAGGTTTATTAATTTAGAAAAAATTCAGTCCTTTGCTTTCAAAAGTATATCGTAAACTCATTAAGAACATTTCCTATGATTCCAGGATCATCCAAAGTTAAACTTTATCGGTAATATTAGAGCATGAGGTTAAGGCCATTCTGGAGTAGTATGGGGTCTGGGACAAAAGTCTCTTACTCTGTGTGGGGAGCATAAAGAAGCTGTTGCTAGTGTCTAATGGGAAGTGAAGATGCTCTTGTTGGCAGAGAAGCGATGATAATACTAGTAAAACCCATCT
The DNA here is from genome assembly GCA_004024945.1 of Uropsilus gracilis. Classification (NCBI taxonomy): domain Eukaryota; kingdom Metazoa; phylum Chordata; class Mammalia; order Eulipotyphla; family Talpidae; genus Uropsilus; species Uropsilus gracilis. Next base: position 92,275 of record PVHY01002933.1, on the reverse strand, counting down.
GATTAAAGGCTGTTGCTTCTGAGCTTCCCTGCTGAGCCAAGGTGTGAGTTAAATTTGTGCCTCTGTGAATGGAAAAGAAATGCCAAAGGAAGCAGAAGCTGGAGACCAGCAAAAAGGAACAGTAGGGACATCGAGCAGGTTTTCTCTGATCTATCTTGGAGCTGCTGGCATCTCATCAGTCTCATTTCATTACAGAGGCAGAAACTCAGCTGCTGCCAAAAAAAGAGAAAAAAAAAGAAAGAAAAAGAAAAAAACAGCAACAAAACACCAGAAAAGCACAAGTTGATTTGTCAGCAAGGGTTGCACTTATCTGTGTGCAGAATGTCACCGGAAACTGCAGAAGGACTTACTTACTGTTGGAACTTGGGTCCTTGGTAAACCACTTTCACTGAGGCTGTGGCTTGTCTATCAGAACCTGCAGAGCCTTGTTCCTACAAGTTATCTTTTTTTGGTACACATTTTATTTTTCTTCCTAATTGAAAGGATGGAAGGGTCTCCCTGTACCTTACAATCGATGTTTCTCAAATATCTGGATTAAATGAATTCCTACTGTACTTTGTGTTTGTAGAATGCTGTGTAACCAGAGCCCTGCTGTGTCAAAGGATGTTTTCAGTTCTCTACATGGGGAGTTTTAACCTGAAGTTAGGAAATACTAAAGGAAGAGAATTCACAATTATTATTGATTTAAAAATTAGGATTTTACTTTTTGGTTCCTATTTTATTCAAATTCCCTGTAAGGCTCTGAGTGTTCTGTGTGCAGACGCTGTGAGGTTGCAAGGGGTCCCTGGACCTCTTGATGCGGGGCAGAGAAGACAGAAGACAGGCACATAAATCCTAAGCACTACCTTCGCTGATGTCTTCCTTCCTCTCAGGTGGACTTTAAAAAGTTTCCATCTCATGGATGATGTACACATCTAGGGTTTATTCCTAATGAGGAACGGAATTGAGAAATATCTTCTGATAGGTCTTTAATACATTTTACAGCTTCAGTGGGGGATAATTTTTAATCCCATAAAATGAGTTTTAAAGTAACATTTATTTTTTCATTCAAAAGCTGGAAAGAATCTGTGCCTCAGGCATCCTCTGTCAGGCCCTGCAAAGAGTTTATTAGGTTCAAATGGAGATTGTTTCCTGGCTTTACTTGGTGCGTGTTTTTTCCTTTAATGATTAAATAAATTTTCAGTACTTGAGAGCTTTGGGTTGGTTAACTCTGGGTAGGTCAGTGTTTATCCTTTGTTGCTCCTGGGTGGTGCATCTTACTGCCTTTGCATGCTTTGAGTAGTAGAAGAAAGTCATTAGCCTTAGTGTCAAACATCAACCCTGTAACTTTGTTTTGCTTGAATTTTTGAGGTTAGTACAAGCAAATCTATGTACAGTCTTGAGATAGCTATACATAAATGCAACCATATTTTGTCAAAATTATTATCAATAATATATTCTTTCAGACAAAAAAAAAAGTTTTAAAGAAAACCAGCTACTGATATTAAAGGAGAGAATTTCTTAAAAGCTTAAGAGGAATTACAAGACTTTTGTGCTATCCTGTAATGCACTGGGTGTAGCACCTTATCCTGTCTCAACTGAAGTGTCTGGTGAGACTGTTTGCTACAAAGAGCACCATTGTGTGGAAATAATACATTATATTTGTTAACACCCAAACAGTCAAAAATAAGCATTATTTTGTTAGTTTGTCAGGTTTTATTTGTGACATGAAGCAGAAATATTTTGTTTCATGTACACTGACAGCAACACAATAATGGTAAACACAAAAATGGTAAACCTTTAACATCCCACCTTCACCAATGGATAAATTCCTTAGACAGAAAACAAACAAGGAAATAATAACCTTAAACAAATAAGTAGACCACATGGGCTTAATAGATATTTATTAGGCACTATTTTGTATTCTAGAAAAGCAGAGTGTACATTCTCTTCAAGTGCACATGGAACATTCTCCAGGATAGACCATAAATTGGGACACAAAAAAGTGTCAATAAATTAATGAAAATCAAATCATATCACCTACCTTTTCTGACCACAATGTCATCAACCTAGAAATCAACCACACATACACAAAGCAGGAGAAACCTCTAATATGCAGTGAATGAAAAAAGCATTATTCAATGACTATTGGGTTAATGAAGAAATCAAAGAAGTAAAATTACCACTATTTTGCAGATGACATGATAATAAATGCAGAAAATCCAAGACTCCACTAAAAAAACTAATTCAAACAGTAAATAAGTACAGTAAAGGAGCAGGCTACTAAATCAATTAACAAAATTCAATTGTGTTTCTCTACGCAAACTGTGAGCTTAAAGAGGAAGAAACCAAGAAAACATCCTATTTATAATTACAGCAAAAAGAATTAAATACCTAGGAGTTAACAAAGGTGGTGAAGGATCTGTACGTACAATGAAACATAAGATTTTTTTCTTTTTTAAGAAATAGAAGACATAAAGAAATAAAAAGATATCTTCCACTCATGCATGGGAAGAATTAACATGTTTATAATGGCCAGCTTCCAGTACTTAGACATTAGGACAGGTAAAGAACTACAATAGTAGGTCAAGACCAGATCTAGACTAAATGAGAAATTATTTATAGCAGGATGAAGGTCAAGATGATAGGACCAGAGGAGTTCAATGGAATAGGTAGGTGGGGGTGTTGGAAGAAATTATTGGTTGTGTATATTAGATATGCTTCAAACAAACAAACAGATGTATTGGAGAGGGTGCCAGTGAGCTAGAAACTGATATTGCTGAAAAAAGTAAGGAACAATGTGGGACAAGGGTGATAGACAGTGAGTTGAGATTTAAAGTAGAGGCTTCTGGAAGTGGTGGAGAGGATCAAAGAGGGCCCCTCCCTTACCTCAATAGCCATCTTGTGAGAGGAAGACAAACTGTGTCATCAGGGAAGTACTAATTTTTATCAGAGCAATGAGGAATATTTAGAGATTACACTGGTGATATGGAGAATTCAGCTATGAATGAGCCATGAACTCCAGAAGGCACAGTGGAGGGGTTTTGCTTTGGGATTTGGAAACAACTGGGAGAAAGTTTGTATGTGAGATGCTCAGAATCTTCTAATGTTCTTAAGTAGGGTGCAGGATGGGGTGATTTGGAAGGCAAGGAGGAAGGGTATGAATACAAATGGAAAACACTTAGACCATGTCTGCTATATAACAAGCTCTTTTTGGTTACAAATTGATGAATTATTGAAGAAAAGGATGTATTAGAAAAGGATCAATAACAATACTTCTAACTTCCGATCTGTACTTTGCTTTGCAGTCAATCAATTTTATCAAGACAATATTAAGCTCAAAGGATTAGATAAATCATTTTCTGATCTAAATAACTTCCTAAAAGATCTGGAAAGTATAGAACCCCAGCAATACTGGACTTCTTAATAATGCTTATATATTGACTTGCCAAAACAATCTTAAAAACTTTTAAAAATGCACATATTTCAGGGTAAAGGAACATGGCTTTATCTTCACTTTTCCCTTTGATTGAATATAATTAAATTTTAAAAACTGACAATTTTGGAAGGTATCTAGAGAAATGCAAAGATAAAGGAGTTTCTTTTTTTGATTATATAATTTTATTAAAAAAATTGATTGCACATATATATGTATATATGTATATATGTGTATACACATATATTACATATGTATGTACACGTGTATATATGTATGTGTATTATGTGTACATACACAAGTATTATGCATATATGTACACACATATATGTATTTCATCATTATTTATCCTGAGGTTCTCCCACCACCTTATCAGCCACAGAGTTTCTATTCTTGATCTCTGACAGCATCCTCCTTGTGTACAGCAAACTATGGGACACTAAACAACAAAGTAGACTGCATGACATCAGTCTGCTTTGTGTTCAGTCATTCTAGCGCCCACATAGGGGGCATCTGGCTGGACTGGTCATGGCAGCAAAGATGGGAGGGGCCCATAGCCCACTATCATAGACGTTCATTTACCAGGCCTGATATTGGCATTGCTATCTCTGCCAGCAAGAGATCAATGCTAAGCCCAACAATGACACATTTTCTTGAAAAAACCAGCCAGTCACTTGGTGATGAGTTGGCTACATTAGCCAACTCAATTGTCAGAAAGGGTCAGTGATGTGTTACTGTAAGATAAAAACATATTTGGGGTACAAGGTTGCTTTTCCTGTTCACAGAGTTGCAGCCAGACCCACTATCTAGCAGCACATGGGCTGGCTGGCCCAGAAACACGGAATCCCATACAACATGATGCTATCTGTGACCAGCTTCATGACAATGGAGACACAGGAGTGACTCTGATGTGGGACCTGCTGGTCTCCTCAGCTGCCATACCACCCAGAAGTTGCTGGCAGGAGCTTGGAGGCTGTGCCCTGGGTGGATGGGTGCCTTTCCTCCACACTGAGTCTTACTGAATTAGAGTCCCCCTTGGGCAGTGTGTCCCCAGTAGGCTGAATGCATGGGTTCTGGAACTAGGAGCTGGTATAACAGGAGAGGTCTTGATGACTTTGTTCACAGCGACCCACTGGGATACTTGATCTCCCTATTCTCAGAAATCTGGGACTGTCAAGTTAGAGGTCCCTCACCAAGGAACACAGAAATGTTTTTATTTAACTACAAGCTATGGCTGCTGTCTGGACAAGAAAATGAGCCACCATCTTGGCAGGGATAATTGAGCCTGGCGGTTCATGGGTGATATGGTGGTTGGAAGACCTTGGGGTATACAATGATGTAAGATGTGTGTGTGTGTGTGTGTGTGTGTAATCAAAAACAACAAAAATTTTTGTTCTGAAACACTGCCACAGGAAAGACACTTAGCACAGACTAGTAAATAACAAAGAACAGGATTTGAGAGAATGGAGGAAGGAGAGGGAGGCATCCCAAGAACCATTTACTGAGGTTGTAATTTAAAGAATAAAAATAAAATAAAAATTTTTTTTGTTCTGAAAAATGTCTGAAATTCTGAAAAAAAATGAAAAAAAAAAAGAAAAGAAAGAGGTAAAACTGCTGACACTCAAAAGAAGACGAAAGTAACGCATGTAGCTCTCGGGTGAATGACTCAGGCATCTCTTGGTGCAGTTCACTTGAGACCACAGTAGACAAGAGGTCCATCCTGAGAATCCTGAGGCCCTTCAGGAGATGGGAGTTTGAGTCTCACGGCCAGGAGAGCCACCAATGCCAGTGGAGGTGGTGGCTAATGGTGAGGGGATTCAAAACAGGCAGCGAGGAGAATGGCAGTGCTGAGGGTTGTGGCATGACGGGGGTTGAAGTTTGTCCCACTGACTCTCTCTTTGCGCTCAGAAGAGAGAGCTCCTTCAGATTTTTTGAAAAGCTGCCTCGGAAACTTTTTTGGGGATGTAGACCCATGAAGTGCAGGGAAGGATGGTGGCAATATTGAGGTGCCAGACTTTAATTCAGGATGGATGTAGTAGCATCTCTGTTATCAGTGAAGCCTCCAGCTCTACCTCACCTGGAAGCTCTGCCTGGCTTCAGCGTCAAGCCTACCCTGTACCTGGCCAGTTTCCATGCAATGAGTGAGCACAGTGGGTGTGTCTGTCCAATGTGGGACACATGCAAAGGTGATCACTGCTCCAGAGCTGCTCAGAAGGTGGGCCAACTTTGACTGGGCTCGCATATTCTGAGGTCCCCTCTTCTCCATCTTGAGTCTATCCATTTGCCTTTTAGAGATGTCAGACCTGAATCACAACCCGTTTTCATTCCTCTTTGCATGTTTGCTTAGGTCTTTCTATATGTATTTGTGTATTTATGTATGTTATTTATGTATGTTATTTATTTAACCAGCATTACCAACCCCTGTCCCCATATCTTGCCCTTGAAACTCAACCTTGCTGTTTGCTTTCCTTGGGATCGGCTGACACAACGCTCTAGTCAGCTGGTTGTAGTCTGTTTAGGCACAGATAAAGCAATAGGATGCAGTAAATAGCTAGCAGAGGCATGTTAACACATGGAAATATTTATGTCCATTTAAAAAGTTGATTCACAAAGTAGTACCAGATTTTCTTATTACAGTTTTTTCCTTTTATACAGAGGCTTTTACAGTTAAAATATTCTGAAGGTTGAACAGGAAAACTAAATTGAAGATAAGTCTAAGTTAATTACAGATGCAAAATTTTTCTTTTAAATGTAAGCATTTACCTTGCTTCCTTTAACCAGTTAGGTTAGTGTTCATGGAATTACACACTTTTTTTTTTTTTTTTTGCCTATTAGGGAATTTGCTTTTTATATCTCTGGAGAAACTAAATTCAGGGGTAACAAAACCAAAGTGGTCTCACATCCAGATTAAGTACCTTCTGTGGCTGAGCCACGTCCTCTAGAAGGCTTGATAGCTGCCCCGAATTGAAGACAGTGGTGGAGAAACTCTTTGCATTCCATTCCAAGTCTTTCTGGTTTCGCAGTACTCTCTGTGACACCACAGCTTTCATTGGGTTCAAACAATGGTATTAAAAGTCATGGTTTTCTGTGTTTGAGATCCTTGACAACAGCTGGATCCTCCAGGCTCCCCAGAGAAGTCATGCTTGCAATGCTTGAGACAAGATCATGGTTCTTCTTTCAGATGATGAAACCAGTTTTCCCAAATAACTTTTATACAAAGAACAGAACCGCTTACTTCAGATCTATTATCCATTTTATTTTTCACTTTTAAAATTTCCAGCTATGGTGTCTTCATCCTTCCAAACTGCAATAGAAAAATGCCACAGATTATAATCATGGGAGTGTAAGCAACAGAAATGTATTTATCTTGGTTTTAGAGGCTGGAAGGTCCCATTCTGGGTGCTAGCCTTGCCGGGGAGGGCCTTCTCCTGATTACAGATTTTTTATTGTATCTTCATGTGGCAGAAGGTGAGTGATCTCTCTCCCTGATCTCTCCTGTTCATGAGCATTTCACCCTCATTCCTTGAGCATTTTCTATGCCCCTATTTCCTAATACCTTCGCACTGGGAGTTAGGAGTAAATTCAATAGGTGAATTTGGGGAGGGGACTAAGATCTTCAGACCATTCATGAACTGTGCTGCATCCATACTCATTGACATCCCCCTTTCACTAATAAGTTTTCTCCAACCACATGTTAGAGCCATGGTGACTCTTTCAACATCCCTTACCTTTGTTCTCCTGACTTGACTGAGCCAAACCAGACTACTTTACAGCCCTCCCTCATTTACCAATTTTTCTTTCATCTTCGGATGCCTTCTTTTGACCTACTTCCTCCAAAGGGCCTATTCTAACTGCCTCCAAATGCCTTCTTAGTTTCTGTTCTGATGTTTTTGTCTTCATGACCTTGTATGAGTAATGATACACCTAGCACTTGAGCATAGTATCATATGCCTGTGCTGGAGAAAAACAACTGGCAAATTTACCAATTTCTTCTATTTTACATAACTTTGGTTAGATGACCCTGTCTTCATTTCTATCACATGTGTGTGAATAAATGAAAATATCCTTGAAAATCAGCTCATATTTGCTCTGAGGGAATAATTGGATTTCTTTGGTTTATGCTTTGCAGTACACATTCTCTCAGAACTACAGTCTTTATTTAAGTTAACTAACTAGGTGTATTATACATAATCTGAGTGCTGAACCAAAGGCTTGTTAATCCTTTACCTCCACCAAAGTGTCTGCTGTTTTCCCTGTAGTTAAAACAAACCTTTGACAACAGATAGAGGAAACCTCTGAAGCCCTCATATACAGCCAATTGTTTGTATGTACTTGCTTACTTATCTTCTTGATAACCCAGACTCTGGTTTCATCTTTCTTGCCTTTGATCCCTACTTTCTTGTATGATCATCCATAGGAGGAGTATTTGTGTCTCTCCAAATTTCACAGTGAAATCCCCAATGGAATGGTAGACAGAGGTGGGAGTTAGGAGAGATTATGTTGACTTGAGGGTATAAGTTTCAGAAATGGGATTAGTGTCCTTATAAGACCCCTTCTAGAAACAGAGAGAATCTGGTCCTCTGTCATCCAGGAGGAGCATCTGCACCAGATACTGAATCTGCCAACATCTTACTCTTGGGCTTCCTAGTCTCCAGAATATAGGAAATAAACTCATTCTGCTTATAAGCTGCCCAGTCTATAAGTTTTTTGTTAGCAGCCTAAAATGGGCTGAGACGCTGTCAAAATTCAATAAAGGTACATTTCTCAATTTTCATTTTTGTCTTTGTACCACATAACACTCTCTCATTCTTTAAACCAGAATTTTCTGAAAGTTAACTGGAAGTTTCATGGCAATGAAAGCACTCTACATCCCAGACTATTACTCACAGTCATAACATCTGCACCTTGGGAACAGAAGCAAAAGTTTTAAATGTTCTGTCAACTGTAATGAAATGAAATGATCAGTCACTCAGAGGACAGCTCAGTTGCAGTGTTACTAAAACTGCAGTGTACATGTTTCTTCCTCTGGTTTGTTCTTTGCATAAACAGGTCACCATCACTGGGCTTGTGAGCAGGATTGCTAAACTGCTTTGCCTTTTTTGTCTATTTTAATAAGTTTTGCATTGGGTAAGGACTAAATTGGATATGTGTGTTGTGACCTATTTCAGGCAAGGAAATATTTTGGTTTTCCTGAGAACCATCAGTCCTCAAGCCACTTAAAACTCTGTGGACAAAGCACCAGAGAACATGCCTTGAAAAATGGTGCCTTATTGTATAAGGTGATAACCGGAATCTATTTTAGAGCCTTTAGGCTCCAGATTTATTTAAATCTCAATCTCCAAATCCTAATGAGATTAAGTGCCTTTTATTTCTTATAAGCAAATATAAACTCTCCCAAAACTTTTGGATTTCACAAACCAGTACATTTCTCCAAAAAAAGCCATTTAAATACTTACGCATGAGTTTCTCCAAAAAATTTTGCCATTAAAAAAACACCTGCATTTTTCCTAGAAATATTGTGGCAAATGTTATTCTTTCCTTCCTTGCTAGCAGGATGCCAATTTTATTAGGCATCTACCCCTCTCTCATCTGAGTCAGAGTTAAACCTTGACTAGTCTGAGGTTCTAAGCTGACATTTGGAGTACTAAGCTGACACTGTGACTAGTTTAAGGACAGGCACAGACAGGCTACTGCTCTAGATGAGTACATGATAAGGATTATCTGCTGGAACTTATGGGTATTTTCTCCATTTACTCCGCCCATTCAAAAATCTTTCTCTCTTTTTTCCTGCATTTTTGGGTGTCCCAGGAGACTGTCTTCTAAGAATTGCCCACAAAAGATTGTCTTGTTTGCTGGTTTTCTACCGGTAGATCTAAGAGTGTTTATTACTATTCCCCTCCTCCCAACAACAATCTTGTCCAGAGTTTCATTTCTCTGATGTACAGACCTAGGCTAACATAACCTCTTTTCCTCAGCCACAGCTCTCTTTACAGAAACGAGAACTGCATTTCTCCTTGTCCCTTGAAAACCAGAAGTAATAATGACTTCCTGCAATTACTAGTCCCTGGCAGTTCATCATCTCTTGCTGTCTGTACCCTTAACTCTGCGATCTTGAAATGGTCCTTCCATGATACTCACTTCATTTAAATTCTGTGAGTGTATCAAATCTTCCTCCCCTAAGTGTAGCTGATAAAAACATTTGGGGGGGAGGTGATTCTTAAAAGAAAAAAAGAGAAAGACCCAGTCCCTCTTGTACTGAAAGTTATTTTCAGTGGGTGACCCAAGACTTTGGTGGCCACCATTTTGAATAATGAGGGGGTGCCAGGTTGAGTGAAGTCAAAAGTGTTGTGGACTGCAGAACAGAAAGAAGCAAGGAAGCAGTCTGTGTCCCTGTGGCTGCGATGTCTCCAAATGAACTGACTGTGGAGATGCTTTATAAAGTAACAGCCCCCCCCATTGGGTAAGGTTGTTTCCCTATGTGCCACTTTGAATGTGACCTTATGTAGTCCACAAAGCTGAAGGTTTTCTTGAGTCTGTAAACGCAAATATTGCACGGGGTGCCAGTTCAAAATAACAGGCTGAATGTGGGGAAATCTGCTTGAGTACGAGTAGAGATATACACCAAGGGACCTGAACGATGGCAAAAACATCAAGAGCTGAGCAGGTGGGAAGATTCCCACCACTATTTCAAAAAGAAAAGGGGGCATTTTGACCCCAAACAAGTAGAAAGAACATAAATTGAGAATAAATGCAAGGTGAGAAATTTAAATAGCATATTTGAGACATGGGCTCTATTTTTTCTGTTTGGCAACTGCAGTTATATACAGTGTCTCTACTGGTGGCTTAATTAAAAGAGACTTCTTTGACAAAAAATTAAAAAAAAAAAAAAACTTGAGACTGCCTGATGAATGTAACCTTTCCTGGTAAAGGCAGTAAAGCTTGACAAAGGCATCCAATGTTGGAGAGGGAGTGACCGGCGAGGGAGGGACCGTCCACTAGCACCACCCCTGCTTCCCTGACCTGGTCCTCAGGCAACACCCCCTCAGGTTTCAGTCTTTGCTGCTCATACCTGAAGGGTCCCCCAGGCTGGCCTGCTCATGCTCTCTGCCATGTGCTTTGGGGTGGGATACCTGCTCTGCGTTTCCTTCACGTTCTGCCTCGCTTTGCCTCCTCTGGGTCTCTGGAACCCCTTCTCCCATTGCCTTTGAGCCCATACTGGACCTGTCTTGGTGAGCCCTCCCCCTCAGAAAAAGGTCATCCTAGTTCAACCTATCTCCTCTAATCGGCTTTAAGACAGCCGTTATTTTCCAAATCTCTTATCTGTGGAATTATTCTTCCTTCCTTTGTCTGCTGAAACAGCTGACAAAATGGGTTAAGTCCTCATGATTTTTTATTTCCCCCTCACTTTCATTCACATTGAGTCCCTGCCTTCTTAATTCCAACTCCCTCCCATCTTTCCCCTCCCAACTTTCAGAAGGGAAGTAGGCAAGAGAAACAAGAGAAAGAATACAAAACCAGTGAGAGGAGGAGAGGCTCAAGATAAGAGAAAAAGATTGGAGGCCTGGTATTTTTTGCGGTCCCTGTAACCTAGTAGATTGGCAGGAGGAGGTGGGTTTGTTATTTCTTCTTGGGTGAGCTCTTTGCATGAGTGACGCTGGATTTGGAGGCCATGGATGAAAATTATTCTATGAAAATTGTAGAATAATCCTCCTGATGTACCCAAGCTCGTGGGTAAGTCAGGGAAAATGATCCATTCATCCCTTGAAAATAAATTCTTTCCGTTGGAAGATAGTAAAAGTCATGGGAAGACCCTGAATAAATGCTTTCTGATGGTGTGGGTGTGGGCTGGGAGCCATTGGGCTCTGGAGGCCTTTCTAGCTGTAAGCCTGGAGCGCCCTTAAATGAGAACACATGTGCTGAGAATCTGCAACCTCGGATATTTTCACTGTAGGGGACGATGTTAAAGCATAAACTTGCTCCCTGCAAAGAACGTTAAGTACATAGGAAGCAAAAAGGACCACAGCAAACACACCCCTCAGACTCCTCCACCCACCCCCAAAGTGATCCCAGGCTGTGCTTTTTGGGTTCTTTTCTTTTTCCTGATTGGAGAAATGAAGGCAATGTGCCTGGTCTCTCTCAGCTTTCAACATCTTTATTACCCACCCTGAAATGATTGTGTTCTGCCCACCTCTGAGGGTAAACGGGGTCAAATGATGCAAAATGATGTGGGGTAGCCTTGTAGGCAGGCACAAGGGACCCCTGAGGTCTTACTCTTAAGGTGACCAGGTTGCCAGGAGTAGGAGTTGCTGCTGGTCAGCGCCCCCTGCAGGGGAAGGCTGGAGCAGGCACTGTCCTACCCCAGGGGGCTTAAGACAGCAAGAAATCTCTGCACCAAATGAGTACCCAGCACTGGGCAGGCAGTTTAAGGGAAGCCTAGAGACAGCCCAACGTGGTTATTTATAAAGAGACACTCACGTTCCTGTCAGAATTAGGAGGGAACATTAAGTTTAAGATACATGATAGTATAGCCAAAGGCATTTTAAATTCAGTACTATTTTTAAAAATTGCAATTATGTTTGTTATTCAAATTCTACAGGCTGCTCCACCCAAGTGTTTGCTGCCACTGCCCACCTCTCTCCACCACCACCACCACGAATTTCTGCATCACCCCTCATCTGACAGTAGCACCAGCCTCTGGAAGCAAAGGTCCAGCCCCCTTCCCATGGCCCCTGACTGCCCACACCCATCCAGAATCTTCTCTAGGACTCTAGTCTACTGTTGGAAGACCCCTGGTCAACACCCTCCAGTATCTCCCCCATTGCCTGCAGGATAAAGCCAAAATTCCTTACCATGGTATACAAAGTCCTTATATCTCCAATCATGCAACTTAAGACACCAACAGTCTCTGGTAAGTCTCTGGTAATCTGCCTGCACCCAGCCCCCCCCCCCACCACCCTACCATGCTCCAGTGGGTCTTAGGTGGTGACACATGCCTCTCTCTCTGCCCTGCTCTGCTGAACCAAATTCCACTTCTTCCTTGCCAAGGTCCTGTGCACCCCGAGGCAGATACTCTGACCTCCCTGGGAGTGCCTAATCTTGCTCCCTCTTCACTCTGTTAGTGATCTCACCTTCCTTCTTTGAAGGGTGGGAATTCTCTGAGGTCCTGCCAGATCCAGAACTCAGTCCCTTGTCTCTTGTCAAAGGTCAAAGGTGAACTCCTCCACTCATGCTCCGTCATCCCTTCATCTTCTCAAAGGCTCCTGCTTTTATTCTTCCCTCTGCCTCCAACCCTTTCTACTGACTTGTTCCTTCCTGTCAGCAGGCAGACATTCCTGATGCTCTTCTGGGTCCTTGAGGGCTCTTCAGCAACTGCCCCGTGTCTCTGCCGTCTAAGCTGGAATCCCGGGGAGCAGTCAGTGTGTGCCGTATTCCCAGTCTTCCTCTCCCGCCTGCTGTGTTTCCATGCCAAGGCTGGAGGGGGGGCAGCGGCCTCTGCTCGCACTCGGTGCAGTTTTCAGCTTCATCGGGTCCTTCTCACACCTTGTCTGGGATTCCTTCTCTTTCTCAGTGCTCTCGCTGGCTCCTCTCCATCTGTCCAACCTATCTGTGACCTATGTCCTGCTCTCAGCATGCTCTCTGTGGGTGGTCTCAACTTGACCATAGCTTTAAATAACGTTTATTCTTTGGTGTTTTCTGAATTGTTAGCCTTGTCTTAGAAGGCATCGCTGAACTCCAACTTCGTGCATCCATTACCTCCTCACATCCCCGTGTCTTTGTTTCATAAGCATTACAAATTCACCATGTCCCAGAGTGAACTCATCATTCCTGCCACTGCAATCTGTTGCTCCCTGCCTCCTGCTTCTCACCTGCAGTCACGCCTGCATCTACCTGGAAATCAACTGACCTCTTCATCTCTTCCTTGCACTTAACGTCAACATCAATTTATCAGAAATTCTGATTAGTCACCTTCAAAACATACCTGGAGTTCTCCCACTTAGCCTTGCCTCATCTATAGTCATGATTATCAAAACCACCCTCAGCTTCACAAGCAATCTCCTGCTTCTCTGGGGAAGGTGGTCTGATCTATTCCTGCGCAGCATCCAGAGCAAGGATGATGTCTGTGTACAACTTCCAATGACTCCCCGTTGTATGGCTCCAAAGTGCTACTTGATCTGGCCCTGACCTTGCTTGAAACCTTTCTTCTATCACTATATCCCTGCCCTTCTTCACACATAACCCCCTCCTTGTCTGCTCAGTTCACTGATCCCTGCTCAGCCTCAGCTAACTAATCCCGGCACAGAGATGCCTTGGTTGTAGAATTTATTGCTTCATGCTAGATCCTAGAGGAACTAAGATGATGATGATCCAAAGAAAGCCTCTGTCAAACAGGAGCACTCATCTACTAAGTGACACAAAGGTGACAACAGAGAATAAGCACTGTTTGATGTGTTAGCTGTGATCTTAAGGGGAAGCCAGTTGTGGGGCCAGAAGAGGCTCAGGAATGGCATATCAGGGAAGCAAACGTTTGAAGTAAGGTGAGGATGCTCTGCAGAAATCTAAAACAGTGTCTAGAAAAGTAACTTTAAATTTTTTTTTTTTGAGAGTAGGTCTCACTGTGTTGCTCAGGTAGCCTCAAACCCATGAACTCAAATAATTCCTAGCCTCAGCCTCCCAAGTAGCTAAGATTATAGGCATGCACCACTGCACCCAGCTTAGAAAAGTAACTTTAGGAAGTAGAATGATGGAAAATATGCTAAGCATTAATATGACTTCTGGCTTTTAGTATTCTGATTTTTTCCCCTATTTTGATAGTTCCCAGTATTCCATCATGAATTTACCACTTTTTACAATTAAAAAAAAAAACTTGTTAGGAAAAAGTTCTTTCCACAAACAAGCAAAAAGTGCCCTGATATGCAATCTCTGGAGCAACACACACATACTTGCACATACATGCAAAGGCCTGTGCAGCATACACAAACCCAGGTATATGCACACAGACATGCATGAACACTTGCTCAGGTTTGTGTGTGTATATGCATGTGCACACATACATACTCATACATGTGCAAACACACACATCCTTGCATGCACAAGCTCAGGTGTGTGCATATATGCATGCACACTTGTTCAGTTTTATGTGTGTAAATCCATGTGCACCTACAAACTCAGGCATATGCATGTATTGGTGTTATAACACAAGATAGACTGTGTCTTCTCAAGTTTTCTTGTCTATTTTTGGAAATCAGCTACAGGTACTAGGAACAAAACCTTTTCTTGAAATAAATATTCCCCAAACAAATTAAATGTAGAATAAAAAAATGAGGAAAAGGATAAAAAAATGTTGAAATCCTCTTACTGAATTTATGAGTTGAGTGGGTAGCAGGCGAGGGACAGGAAGAGAAAAGAAAATAGGACTTTCTTGCGATGTTCCACTTGTAAAGCCAATGGATATTTTTACAGGTACCAGCTAGTCCTTCCTGAAAATCCTCTAATGGGGACAGGCTGTGAAATAGCAATAGGAAAGATAAACGCTTTTCTGGAGCGTAATTTTAGTGCGGTGTGGAAAATGTGAAGAGAAAAAAAATGAAAGATCGAATGGAAAATCCATACACAGGCCAACCCACACCACAGAAGCTTTGAGGACCATGTGTCCTAATTAGCTCCTACACCAGGCAGAGGCCTCTCTGGCAGATACCACCTCTCCTTAGGGGGTCGTCTGGGTGCGAGCATCCGTTTATACTCATGTCCTGAGAGTGCCTGTCACTTGGGGGCAGCTGAAGAATTGGAAAATACAAAAATCCCAAACCACCAAGTCGTGACCTTTTCCCCTTTTGCAACAATGTTAAGTATAGTTTTCTTTGATGGGTCCTTTGATATTTCTGAAAGGAGCATTCAGAATGCAGGCATTGGGGTGGGGGTGGGGGGGGGGGACAAATTTCCATTTCTGATCCTTCTCCAGCTCTGCTTCTTTTTCTACCCTAGTCAACTCTTTTTTTTTTAAATTCATTATTATTTTCTTACAACCTCGGTCATATTTGTATAATTGTTGATCCTCTTATGTATGGCCTGACCCTTCCTGCCCCTCCCACCCCCCATAAGTCCTTAGCCAACTTTTCCCTAACAGTAGTACAGGGTCTGGAGATCTCAGTGTGTTGGGCTCCTCCTGTTTTTTTCTCCTCAGAAACGATCCTGTTCAGTACTCTTCTGAAGTTCAGAATTTTCCATGTTCCTCATGGCAAGCTTTAGTGTTTCCAGTTGCCCTGACTTGTAATCTCCAATAACCATCCAGCTGTGGGACTCAAGGGGAATGGTGTTGTCATGAGATCAACATTGCTAGTAGTTGGAAATTCAGAGTTTTCTAGTTTGCTCCTCTCTCCTTTGCTCATCTAGCTCCTTTTCTCTTCATCAGTACTCTAAGTCAGAGGAGCTAAAATGATAGAAAATTCTAGAGATTTGTTGACTGCTTTATAGTTAGCTCTAACTATAAAGTTATGTCACTATAACTATGTGCCAAAGAGAACTGTAGGCAACTATAAGTTTCCCCTGGGACAGTCACTGGATGATACCATCCTATTCCCATAGGGGTGGCCAACAACCAGATAGATTTGGAGCTTTGCTGCTTTGAGTATTGAGGTATTTCATTTCCAATCAAAAAGATCTTCCATCTCTACATAAGTAATCAGGAAGTTCTAGTGGTTAACTTTTAAAATACTAAAACCTTAGGACCTATAGGAGTAATTTCATATTTTATTGAAAATAGGAGATAACCTAGCAAGATCTGGCATTATTTTGTCTTCAGCCACCAGCAGTAATATACCTCAAAACCCCATTTCGGGGGAGATTGTCCAGGTAAAGATTGGGAATGTTTGCTCCCTTTGCCTTTAATCCCCACTCTATAGATTTGCTTGTTTCTTAGTTTTAATTCTTGTGTTTCGAGGGGTTTAATCAGTTCAGTTACAATAAGAATTAAGTCGGAGGTTGACTTGTGGGAATGGTACTTTTTCACTTTGGCTATAATTTAAAATGATAGGAGGTCAAGGAAATGCAAACCAGATTGTTATTTGTGCCCTTGTTGCCAAGAACTTGACTCAATAAACCACAATTGGAGATAATTACTTTTGAAATCATGAACTCAGATTAGTTTTCTTAGGGATGACCCTTTTCTTGGTCAGATCTCATTCTAATCCATCTGATTTAGGATGCCCAGAGGTGCTCAAGTTCGCCCGGGCTGTCCCTTAGGCCTGGGGAAATTGACATGACTGGTCACCCACTTGGGGTTAAAGTTTGAATGAACCAAAACAATGAGATAACCAGATAGGCACACTTGATGTCTGATTTCAGTTTTCTTTTTGGGTGTGGGTTGGACCCTGTCTGAGGGGAATATCTGGAGTTCCACATTTTGGCTAAGATCCAGTGCACCTCAGGAGACACCCATTTGTGCCCCAGGTTAGCCACAGCATCCTCTGTTGGCTAGAGTCAGACTCCAGCCTAGCTAGCACAAAAAGGGCACATATCCCTACCAGAGAAGGGGGTGTCACATTACCTACAGCCTTCTAGTTTCCGGCATGCTGGGTATAAAGTTCTTAAAATTATAAATGGAGAAATTAAATTGCTCTGCACATGTAGCTCTATCTTACTACTAAAGAGTCAGTTTACCCTTTTCTTGTGATAAAATGATATAGATGGTATTACCTTAAAAGGTTATGGAGATCTTCAGACTCTGAGGAGACACCGCAATCTTCCCAGGTGAAAGGACTTCCTAGCTGATTGGTTTCTTGATAAATTATCAAAACATAGCCCAGTCAATGACCTCACTACCAAAACAAAATCAGAGGTCCTATTGCCCTTGACCTGGGAGGTTCTGGGAAGGTCTGCTCTCAAGGTGGTATGTATTATTTTAAGTTCACGTAAGGATCATAATATATACTTTAAAATATTAGTCTACCATGGCTTCATGGATGAAAGGAGAGAGGAGTTGTTTTTAATATTTAATCTGGTTTATATCTTGTTGGTATTATGGGTCTCTCAGACCAGTGATGTCGAATGCTCAATCAACAGTCCAGACAAGCATGTGATGCCTGAAAAAAACAACAAAGTCCTCAAAACCAGAGCGAATCTGACACCAAGACAGATTGTAGTCATGATAAGAAAAAAATTCATTAAACCAGGCACATTTTGAAGTATGGGGACTTCCTATGGAACTTGATGGGGAGAAATTAGACAAAAGCATTCAGTGTCTCTATTTTAATATAAAAAGTCAAGTTTATGAGACTTAGAACATAGTTGAAAGGATAGGTCATTATTTTGGATAATACCCACTTTGAACTGCAAAGTAATGTTAAAGTGTTAGGATTATTTGAGATAGGAATGACCCAAATAATAAGTTGCTAAGAAATTTTTAGAAACAAGTTTGTTGTTCTTGTTATTATTATCATTTTAATTTTATGGACTTTTTAAAAGAAAAGTTTGGTTAGGCAAGTTTTTTTTCTGCCAGACTCCAACCAAACCATTACATAGCTATTCATTTGTTATTTTTTCTTAGTAATGAACATTTTATTGAAATATTGAGTATGCTTTGAGAAACATTTTTCCTAGAATATGTAGGGGAAACATCCCATTTGTGCCACTTCCAGGTCAGGCAGTACCTGACTCCTTTCAGTCACCATGCTGTCTCACTCTAGGGCTCTACATTCTACAGCTAACTTTATATACCCCTTCTGGACCATAACATTTATTCTTAAAGAACCATTCAACATTGCTCCATAATCATCAATTGCTTCTATAGAAAACACATAAGTGTATTTAAGAAATATCTGAATTTTTAAATGAAATTCAATTTTTCATTTTAATTTGCACACACACATATATACACAGATCTGTCTAGATCTATATCTCTTGATTTACAATATGGAGTTTAGGGGAAAGGTCAGGTATAGATATTTACTTGAGATAAGTGTGGGTAAGTGTGAATGGAGACTATAAGAGTGGTCTACCAAATGCCCATGTGTGGAGCAGTGGTGAAGAAGTCCTCAACTGCCCAACAGCAACATCTGCGGGTATTCCAAAATACATAGTGGTATCTGGACCACCTGCAGGGCTCTTGGCTCAGTTATCTGGTACAGAATCTAAGTCTCAAAATTCTGTAGACATTTACCTGGTGGACCTAACATGCAGGTGGGGAGAATCACAGTCTCAGAAGTTAAGAAAGAACCCCTCAAAGGAGACTGAGCAATAGGCAAAGAAATAAAGAAGAAAATATATGTAGAAAGTGCCTAGGGGAGATGTATTGTTCAACTGACACACAAATAAGATGAAAATTGACCCCCCTTTTTGTCAATGCGAGAGTTGTTGTTGACCTTGGCAAGGGCTGTCATGGAATGGTAGAGATTCATTAGTTAGAGTTGATTTATGAGACCATGGGAAGACAGGGAGGCTAAGATCATTCTTTAGAGAAATTTTATTGTAAAGGAGCAAAGAAACTTGAAGAGGTACTTGGAAGTGATTTGACATGAAGGAAGGGTTTTTTGTTTTGTTTTGTTTTGTTTTAAGATGGCAAGAATTACAGCAAGTTTGTGTATTGATGGGAATGATTGAGAGTGGGAAATAATGAATGAAGAAGAAACAGGGAAGTTAGAGGAAATCCTGAGCATAAGGAGGGCGGGGTTGAGAGGCGTTTCATCTGTTGAACAATAGAGTCTCATCTATTCATCTATTTCATCTATTAAACAGGAAGGAAGGGAACAGAGCAGCTGGGTTGAGGGTGTGGAAACCTTGTAATTGTCTGCTGCAAGACCATCAGTTGGGGATGAGCAAGGGCAGGTGGAATCAGAGACATGAAAGGTAAGAGATGGAAATGTAGAATTGATGGACCTATTTTACATGTGTGCCTGTCAAATTGGTGAGTACAACCAGCTGTTTTTGTTTGTTTGTTTTATATACCCTCTGCTTTGGCATAAGTATGGAAGAAATGGAGAGTTGAATTTAAACAAAGATGTGTTGTATGTGTGTTTTTTATAGGTGAATATAAAGAAAAGGGGAAAAGATGATTAGAATATATGCAAGGTGATAGGTGAAGTGATGGGTCTTGGAATCTAAACTTTAGAAGGAAGAATGAGATCTTATGGAAGTGATGGACAATGTAAAGCTGATAGGAGCACTGGGTTTCTAATCTCAGTGGAGCAGAAGGGTTATTGGAATAAGGTCTGAGGGGAGGTGATGGGTAATTTGCATGTGTAGGATGTGGTGTTCACCAAGTGAGATGCCAGAAGTTAAGATCATTGAAGCAGTGCTGTGACTTATCCCAGCATTCTGAGAGAGATGATCCTGGCAGTGAATAGCTGACTTGGGCTGGAAGACAAGTTTCACTGGAGGTGAGAAGATTCAATTAATGGTAAGACAGGGCATTTTAGAAGTTGGTTTTCTAGATTTTGGAACCACTGTGAGTCATGACGGCCATCAAGGAGTAAGAGGGGACACATGAAAGATTACAGGTAACTGCTTCAAGGAAGGCAGTGTAGGTGATGCACTGTGGGGCAACTGGCTTCACAATGATCTGGAAGCAGTTGAGGAGATAAAAATAAGCTTTACCTAATTCTCCATAGGGCATGAAGTGTGAGGGGAGAAATGACCATGCACAAAGAAGAAGGCCACATTATGAGGAGAGGTGGAGGATTTTGCTATTGCTAGATCAAGAGTTTCAGGGGGCAAAGTGGAAATATTTGTGGATATCAGGATGGGTGTAATATTAGGTTGGAGTAGGAGATGCACAGATTTGTATGATAAGAATCTAATGCTTAGGAATGACCTTGGTTGGTCTTGAGGTCATCAAGATAAACAGCAATTGAGAGTATGGCAGAATCAGTTCTGATATTTCTTAACAATGACTTGATATTGAATTCTAATTAGAACCTGTTTCTGGAATTGATGTCTTAGACTGGTCATAAAGCAGTGACTGTTAGAGAAAGGGGTCTTTCAGGCCATGCAGAGGTCTTTGGTCCTCTCTCTTGCTGAGGGTAGTATCATAATTAGAAAAGACTTAATATTACCTTAGAGCTTGATGGAATTTTGGGGAAGATTTTTGATTTTTTTGTAAGATAAATTTTCAGAGGTGGAATTACTCTTAGGTGACACTTTTTGACATTATTGTGGATATGTAGTAAACTCCCCTGCATCCCAGTTTGACTAACTGAAGACAATTATAGCAATAGCATAATAACTGGCTTAGGATTAGACAAGAGATTTAGTCTTAATCATTGGAGATGAGAGAAAATCAAATGCAGGAGGGGAGGAGGAGATGTCTTAAGGGATACATCAGGGAAAAGTCCCAAATTCATTGAAAACCATTTAAGAAAGAGATTTCTTTCTCTGGATGCTTTTGTTTGTAGGTTCTGGCACAGGCTCAGCCATCTTATCTCCAACCTGAGTTTATGCCAGTGCACAGAGCAGCTCCAAGTGGAGAGGAATGTGGTGCAGTGGATCTGGAATCCTGACATATCACCCCCAGAACATGCGTATCTTCTGACTTCTTGTTATGGGAGATAATACATTTCCTTATTGTTAGAGCTACTGTCAGTTGTGATTTCCTATTACTGCAGCTAAAAATATCTTACTGATACCAATAAGTACTGAAAGACTGCTCTTTGGGAAGCCATATATTACCTACATCCATATCTTAAAAATAGAATGTTGCAATAACTAACATTTGTAATTAGTATGAATGAGAATAACAATTTTTGCCAGAACAAGTGTGATCAACTTCCTGAGTGGTTATGGACTGAATGTTTTTAATCCTTCCCTCACCTCCTATCCCTTTATATGTTAAAATTCAAACTCCCAATTTGATCATGTTTGGGAGGTGATTGAATTATGAGGGTGCAGCCCTCATGAATGGGATTAGTGCCCTCATAACAGAGACCCCAGAGAGCTTTCTCATCTCTTCCCACCATGTGAGGGAAGAGGGAGAAGAATACTGTCTGTAGACCAAGAAAGGGGACTGTACCAAACCCTAAATCTGTGCCACATTAACTTTGGAATTCCCTGCTTCCAGACAGAGAAACACATGTTGGTTAAGCCACTAATTTTATAGCATCCAGCTTACAGAAGCCCCAACTGACCAAAACAAGGGTCTTGCATTCATCAGCAACCCAGTAAGAATTCTCTGGATGAATGTGCCTGCTGCAGTGGAGATGGTCACTGGAGATGCTTTGGTCTGTGGCCTCAGGTCTCAGAGTGGAGGTAGGATATGTGATAGCTTGAGTGGCAAAAACAATGTCTCCCTTGGTCACAGATTGAAATTAGGTCTTAAATAACTCTTGAATCCTTTTGCTCCTTTCTGGGCCCTTGTAATATCTTCCCTGGACTCTAATCAAAATATTCTAACTGTACTATACTCCAACTTCCTAGTCCCCTGCTGTAAGATGGAGCTAGACTGCTCAGCACTCTCTCCTAGCTTCAACCCTTCCCATGAGGCCAGTCACATCCCATGAAATTAAGATGAACCCATTAATTTACCCTCCTGATATTCCTGACATCTTGGATTCTTTGGGTCATAAATACTTCAGACGTTCTAGATGGGTGCAGTCGACAATCAATAAGATAAAGTGTCTGTGAAAAATTGCAACCATTATTAACTATTTTGAGACAGAAGTTGACAGCTGGAGGCCTGGGGCAGACTCAGGTCTACATATATATTTTCTACAAAGTGTTTTGAGCAAGGTGTCAGCATTAAGAGATTGGGAGATTTTTCCATTAATGAATCTTGGATTTCTGACTTGCCTCACTGGACACATGGAGACACTCTTGGCTTCCTTCCTTGGCATTCAGTTTGACTCCTTCCTCAGCAGCCTCTTATTATGTTACCTCCTCAGTGTGTTCAGCCTCAGCTGAAGGAACCCTCCATTGCTTCCAGTGTTGTGTTTATGGTGGAGGTCTCCATGTGTCAGGTGCATTGAAGACCATGGCACCCCAGTTTGAGGAGTAAAAGCAGTGTAACTATCTGACCTGGCCTGTCTGTGCTCCTCCTTCTTTTGTGCAGTAGGATCTTGGTTTCTGATTTCAGCTCAGACTTAATTTGAGAATTCATCTCCTTTATTGGGGTATCAAGATTTTTGTTGACCAAAATAAATGGTCTGGTCTATAAAGATAATCTGTGAGGTCCTTGGTTGTGAGCACCAAGAATTGATTCTGAAATGTCCACTATGTAGGGTCCATTTCTGAAATGTGGCCCCCAACAGGACCAATGCCCCATGTGGGGATGACAGCCTGTCACCTTTCTGTCAGATCCTAGCACCAAGTCAGTGACTTGGCAGTGAAGGGCATTTCTGAAATACTGGACAAGCTTGCTTGGCTGGGGCTCTGTGTCAGCTGGAAAATGCACACTCAACACTTGATACTTTTCATTAAGATTAAAGCACACTCAAGGGCAAGTGACAGAGTACGTTGATATATGATTATGTTCATAACACTGTACTGTTTTGTCTTTGGAATGTTACTCCATCATGGTGCTAACCTGACATCTAGACGACAAAGCTCCCTGATTACATTTAATAAGAAAACTTAATAACACCCTTATTGAGTAGTTTTGCTGAAGCCTGGGATTAACCTTTAACAAATGAAGCTTTAGTTGCCACACAGTCTCAAGAATGTTCTCCCGGTGATGAATGTGTCGAGGTCTGTGTGTTCAGGGATGCTGGGGACAGGCAGAGTCTCACTGTGACTTGCGTGACTTGGGCTAAGCCAGCATCTCTGAAACCACAATGCTAGGACCCACCCCCAGGAATGGCTGCTAGTGCTCAGAGCCCCCACATTTTCCTCTTCCCCTAAAACCCATTTCTCCTGATACTGAAGTAATAGGTATATCTGAACAGCAGAACAGTCCCATGAAGATTTCTTTATAAGTGATCATTTATTAAGGAATTCAGGAGTGGTTTACTGTGGGTCACAGAGGTGGTCAGGGGAGATGTGACTGAGTAACTGGTGCTGTCATGGAAACGAATCTACATATGATAGACAGGGGAAAATGGAACAAAATTGTCCCTAATTCAGATTGTGCATCTCGTAGTGTTATAAAACGTTTATGTTATGCTTATTTATCACTTAGCAGAAGATAGTCCAGATGTATAACCTAGAAGAGAACTTGAAAGATTTTAAAAAAGCCTCTAGAAAGAATAGGCAATAATGCAAGATTTTTCCAAATTGCTGTTGCACCATTTTCCTCTCTGGTCTTAACAGATACTATTACAATAAATCCTCCTACCTGATTTTGCCAAACTTTTTCCTGCAGATCAACAGAAATTTTGACCTATCATTATTTTATGATGATTTTGAAGATCTTTTAAGGAAGTGAATGTGTCATGCATATTTGTATTTTTTGAGGTTAAGTTAGATAAATGTAAAAATCTAGTGATTTTTTTTTTCACTTCCAGGCAAGCCTAGAATTTTATGAATTACACAAGATGACATAGGGACTTACTACAAGATTCAGTGTAATTTGGATGCACATGATTTATTTTTACGAAGCAAAAAAGTTTCCTAACATATACGTATATATTTATTAACATTTATTTCTTCTACCAAATCCTTCCATCTCTTATGACATACTCGACTCACATGCTAAAAGTTCACCATTGTATCTGTTTGAAATCAAGGTCTTTAGTTTCTAGATATATTTTTAATTGACAACAGATGCTCCCCTGGATATTTTAGGTCACTTATTTTTGACAGATGTGTATCCCTCTTGATTCTGGTTTTATTCTGCTTCCCAGGGAAGTGGCTGGTGAACCAGGAGGGACCAGCATATAGATTATACCTACAGGGAGGAAAATTTACACTCTTGTCAACATGGCCCAGTTAGCCCTGTCTTACATTACAGACTAGGCAGACAGTGGGAGAGAGACAGCAAGTCACCCAAGCCAGGAGACTCCTGCTGAGATGGGAACAACCCTGAAGCCAGGTGTCCCCTCTCACCTCCAGATTCCATTCCCAGCATCACCAACTAAGAAAATCTACTAGTCTGTTTCCACCCAATGTGCTCAGATAATGTTTTCTCTCTGCCAAGCACTGAGCAGCTGCTGAAGGAGCAACTTGGAGCAGTTGGTGATCTGTAGCTCCTCATCTCAGGGAAAAGAAAAACAAAGCCCCTGCTTGGAGGTAGGGCAGAAGCTCTTCCTTTAAGATGGGCACATGCTCTGGCCCCCAGTGGCATCCCGCCAGTCTTTGTAACTGCACCATGGCATCTGTGTCCAGTAGCAACTAGAGGAGAGTGACATCCCCCCAGCTTGGCAGACCCCCTTACCACATGGGCTGTGGGATCTCCTACTCTGTTCTCCCCAACTCAGGTGTGTGTTGGGTGAATGGATGGGGATCTGCTCATAGCCTCCTCCCAGAAGGTTTCATTCCTCCTGGGGGTGAAACTGCCACTTGCTTTTAGACAACAGTCATCCCTCAATTGCCTCTGCCGCTGCTGCCCACACAAACTGGTAAGAGTATATTTTTTTCATTCTCTGGTCTCTATTTTAGGACTGACAGGTCAGTTGCCACGATAGAAGAAGGCTTCTAAAGAGTTAATGTGCACAAAGGAGAGAAGCTTCACTGCCTCATGCATCAAAGAAAATGTGTTCTGAAAGCATTGGGTGATTTATCTTTGCGTCTTTGGGGACATTGTCACCGGTCTGTGGGAGTTTAAGCCCAGACAGAGCTGTCTGAAGTTATTAAATGAAGCAATCCCACACTCTCTGTGTCTCAAACTGTTAGCACTTCCTTTCCTCCGAGATCCTGCCTCTTGAGTATTAGCAGTGGCTGTGCAGAGCACTGCCAAGTCCTTGGCAACCTATTCAGAGGCTCCGTGGGGATCGCTGGGGAACCCAGCTGTGCAAATCCACTTTAGGTCAGGGTGGAAGGGAACCCCATGGCGCCTTCCACTCAGCCCAGCTCCTCCTAAACTCATTCCTGGCAACCCTGCTGTTTATTAAACAACCGAATAAAGAAGGCACAGGGGCAGAAGCAGTCATCTCATTTGAGCACAAGGCATGCTCAAGCCAGCATAGGGATTGTGCTGGCCTGAGGTGGCAGAAGGGGACATAATGAAGCAAAGTGGGAGGTCCTGGCGGACATGACACAGTGATTGAACAGTTGATATTCTTTTGTAGCTGGGCTCTCTTTGTTGGCCTGGACATTCAACTTGAGCTTATTCAATGGCTTAAAGGTAGAGATTCCAGAGACTCCAACCTCAGGACATGTGACAAATATCTACCGACTATGGGAAGCACTTACATGCACAAGGTTGATGCTGCGGTTTGATTCCAGTGTCCTTCAATGCGGCACAGAAATTTTTTTTAATATTTAATTCAGTTTTAATTTGCAAAATCATATGTAATGGCTAGCATAGGAGAATGTCAATTATGAGATCGCAATAGAGTACAGTATATGAACAGTTAGGGGAAAACAAAGATATAATTATTGAAAGGTGAAAATAAATGTCTTTTTTATTTATTTGCATTGATTATGTATGTGTGTATATATATACATATATGAGTATTTTATCAGATATACTCAGTTATAGAACTAGCAATTTATTCCATGCTCCAGCAAAAATCGGCTTTAACCTGCCCAGTTATGAACTAGTATTTTGGTAACTAGCTGGACTTCATTTTGGTAAATTCTTAAGAATTTTGAGGAGAATTTTGACTTATTCAACTTTTTCTATAAGGAATGATTTTACTTCATCATAACATGTGGATTCAGAACAAAGGATATATATATATATATAGTACTATATATATATATATATATATATATATATATATATATATATATAGTACATTGTTGTATAAGCACAGAAAGTCTTTGTCATCAACTCTCTAGCCACTAATGATGCATATTTGTAGTGCGGTCTGGCCAAAGTCTTGAAAATGTTAAAATCATGTAAAACATTAAGATAAAGAAAAATTGTCAATGATATACATAGAACTATTCATCTGTATCTCTAGATATACAAAGTTATC
Organism: Uropsilus gracilis; assembly: GCA_004024945.1. Classification (NCBI taxonomy): domain Eukaryota; kingdom Metazoa; phylum Chordata; class Mammalia; order Eulipotyphla; family Talpidae; genus Uropsilus; species Uropsilus gracilis. The sequence continues at coordinate 65,860 of PVHY01002933.1, read as the reverse complement.
TAGCAAAAGCAGCTGCATTTTTAAAGATCAGCTATTTAAGTGGCTAAAAGCAGGCAAGTTTAGTTAACGTGAACTTAACCCCTTAAGTTAATAAACTCTCCCACAGGAGCTATGAATTGAGAGGGTGAAAGGAAGTTGTTTATTTAATAGTTAATTTGATGGCTAATGATTTCTTACTAGATTTCTTTTTGATTTTGCATAGTGACAACTGAAATGCAATACTGATTCTTAACTAAGACTTAAAACTTTCTTGTTTTATGAAACTCTCTCTTCTGAGAGCAGTGAAGGATTTTTAAAGCTAAACTTACAATATTTTCCTTGTTGCCTCTAAACCAAAAAGCAAATGTATTCCTCTAGAATGTCAATGCTTTCACTGAGACACAGTGATTTTGAATTATTATTTCAGCTAAGGTGAATGCAGGTTTCACAAACAGAACCATAAAAGCCCAAAGTCCCTGCCTTCCAAGGCTGTTTTTAGTGATATATGAAAAGATTAGAGACCTGCAGCTTGTGGCTTTGGTTTCTATACAAAATATTTAAGAGAATTAAGAAGTCTCTTTAGGTACCTAGTTTTTACCTTAAACCTCCAAAACAGGAATTTTAATGTATTGATTAAAAGTTAGCTGTGGAAGCCAGGCGTGGTGGCGCACACCTGTAATCCCAGCTACTTGGGAGGCTGAAGCTAGGAATTGCTTGAGTCTGCGGGTTCGAGACTCGAGACTACCCTGGTCAACAGAGTGAAACCTAGTCTCTTAAAAAAAAAGTTAGTTGTGGGAGGACAAGGAAGAATGAGAATTCCCTTCTTAATCACGGGACCACCAGTCAATATAAAATATTTTTTACAGCACTGTACTTAGGCAATTCAAATAGAGCAACCAAATTCACAAGAAAAGCCCAGTGATGTAATATGCATGACCACACAGAGGATGATTTAAAACCGCTGTCACCCTAGAAAGTACCCTTCTTCATGTAGTATCATCACTCCAATTTACTGCTATTTTGATTTCTTTCACACTAAATCAGTTTGGTCTTTATTTGACTTTAGATAAAAGGAATTGTACACTATACTTTCTTTAAGGTCTCTGACTTGGTTCAGTTAATAGGAATGGTTTACATATCTATACAGCTGATTTACTCTTTCAGTGTATGTAGTTTTATGTAGGTTCCTATAACACCACCTTCTGAATCAGGATTCAGAAAGGTTTCTGAATCTCCCTTTAGAGTCAGATGCCTCCCTGCCCCCAATCCCCTTTAGAGTCAGATGCCTCCCTGCCCCCAATCCTTGCAGCTAGCTATCTACTCTCTACCTGTACAGATTTACCTATTCAATGAGTTACAGAAGCTCTACCCGGGTAACCCTTGCTACTGACTTCTTGTGCTTATCATGATGTACCTGAGATTATTCCATGTATAACAGTAGTTTGTTCCTTTTTATTGCTCGGTAGTATACTATCATGCAATGATCGCCATCATTCTGCTGTTGATGCAATTTGTGTGCTTACCACTTTCCAGTTTTATGAATGAACTTGCTACAAATATTTCTCTGCATGTTCTTCATGTGTGGACATAGAAACCTATTTCTCTCTGGCATAGGTCTAAGAGTGCAGATGTGAAATTTAATGATAAATTTAGCATTGTCAGAAACCTAGCCAATTTTCCAAGCCAGTTACACCATTCTACACACTTAGCAGCAATGTACACAGTTCTTGCATCCTCATCAACACTTGGTATTACCAGTCTTTTACAATTTTTTCATATTGCTAGATGTCTTTTGATGTCTCAGTATGCTTTAGTTTACTTTGCCTGATAAATAATGCTGTTGAGTATTTATTATTTTTGTTTTATGTTCTTTTTCATATTATATAAATTCTTTGTTAACTGAATTCTTTGTTAACTTTTTCTAATATTTCATAGTTTTACTTAACTTTCTGCATGTAATCTTTGGATGAAACAGATTGATTTTTTTCTTTGCTAACATTTACACCTTTTTATCTTTCTCCTTTATTTCACAGAAGAACTTTGTCAGCATTTGTTTTGCCCCAGCCCTTCCAGAAGCAGTGTGTACTACAGTTGTGAAGCTAGCACCACCAAGCTCTCTCCCCAGGGATCACTTTCTACAAGCTGTATGTTTATCATGTCATTCCAGCTTTGACTGTATACTCGTGTGATTTTAGGGTTTATGTTTTATTTGGTATGATTTGGTAAGTTATTTTTTGAGTCTGGGAACACTCAAAATTTTTCCGTATAAAGTAATAGTAATTGCCTCTTTGCTTTATGTCAGTTTGGCTTATGAAAGGTTTCATATACATGTTCTACATTTGGATAGTAGAGGAAACCTGTATTTTATCAGATATACTCAGTCATAGAACTAGCAATCTATTCCATGCTTCATAGAACTAGCAATCTATTCCATGCTCCGGCAAAAATAGGCTTTAACCTGCCCAGTTATGAACTAGTATTTGGGTAACTAGCTGGACTTCATTTTGGTAAATTCTTAAGAATTTTGAAGAGAATGTTGACTTATTCAACTTTTCCTATAAGGAATGATTCTACTTCATCATAACATGTGGACTCAGAACAAAGGATTAGTCTTTAAATATAAGGCTTTTACCTTTTCTGCAAAGCATCCTGTTGGGGACACCAATGGCAGTGCAAGCATCAGGCTCTTGGTAGGTTCTTTATTGTTTCTAGCAGTTACACAGACCACCTGGAGGGTGGGACTGGGGTAGAGGGGCAGGGACGGGGTTTCTGGGAGGCAGGTGAACTCCCCAGGCCCCCAGGAGTCTCCATGCTATTCTTCTGAGCTCTTTCTCTCTGGCATTCTCTTGTGTTCTCCTTTCCCATGCTCTCTCTTGGGAGATGCCATCCTTTAGCCTTTCCTCCCAGGCCCAGGTGTACCCACTCACACATGCGCACAACCACTGGGCCAGGCATCTGCAATTAAGGGGAGCGAGTAATGCCACAGGTGCTGGTTATAGCGGCTAATGGTGGGAAAATCCTGACCACCTCGTTTACCCTAGACCTATGAAAGACATATTTCACTGCCTTTATTTTCCTCATTTTGTTGTAAATGGGTACAATTTCATCATGGATAGTCACAAATTCTCAAACTTATAATTAGAACTCAGTAATTTAAGGAAACAGTTCTGTATTCCCATTTGCGAAAATACTTGTGCTTTTGGTATATGAGTTATTTCCCAGCACAAGTCTCACAAGTACCAGTTCTGACGTTTCTTAGAAATGGAATTAAAAGAAGAAATATGTGTAAGACCTGGGAACAGAGTTTCATCGCCCTTCCTTCTCTGATCCCACTTCTAAATATCACAACTGGATATTTGTAGTTGTAATTAGATTAATTACATTAGATTAATTCGATTAATTCAGTTGACGATGGTAGAGATAGTTGTGTCAGGTAAAAGCCAGGGTCTTTCAGAAGTGTTTGAGTGAAGAACATAGAAAAGTTCAGGTTCTGCAAGGTGAGTAGATCTGAAGTCTTGAGATCCAAGCTTCACTGGCAACCACGGGTAGAAGTTTCAAGTGATGGTTGATGGTTGTTGACCTCAAGGGACTATTGAATAAATAGGAAACAGGTGAGCAGTGGAGAGCCAGTGTGAACAGTGATACCATTCAATGCAACAAACATTTTGAGAGTCCCCCACTAAATACTACTAAGTGCTGTAAGATTTCTGAGTGAGGAGAACCTAGCTTGTGGCCGGTATAATTGATGTTTGATTGTTGGCTCTGGCCAGGATAATCAATCTTTGCTCTCACTTTAGTAGCCTGGTTGGGCAGATAAGGCTCTCAGTGAGAATGGCATTGGAGGTTGGGGAATACTAAATCTCTGCATGTGTTGATGATTGTAATCAAAGGTAGGACCTCTGGGAGACCTCACAGGTGAAATGCTCCATCTGGGTGGGCTATCCCCATGAGGGTCTGCCTCCCTCTTCTGCTAGCTTTCCTTGGTTTTGTGTGTTTCTAAGAAAGAATCTCTCATATACTATGTGCCTATACTTCACTACTGTACTTCACAGAGTTCTCAGATGCGGGTTTGCTTTGGAAGAGAAATACTGTTATGGTTTTAGGCCATTAGGACTTTTTTTTCAAATTTGTGCACAGGTCTTCCCTGACTTACAAGGGAGTTTATGTTCTCATTTACTCCATCATAGCTTGACTATATCATTTGTTGAAAATATATTTACTACCCTTAACCTACTGAATATCATAGCTTAGTCTAACCTACCTTAACTGTATGTTATATTGGCCTACTTTTGAACAAAATCATCTCTCTCAAAGCTTATTTTATAAGTGTTGATTATCTCATGTAATTTCTTGAGTGAAGTGAAACACTGAAAGTGAAAAAGTCTGTCTACAGACTCATGGTTTATTCTTGTGATTGCATGACTGAGTATAATGCTAGGTCAAGAAAAGATCAAAACTCGAAGTCTGGAGATCTAAATAGAATTATAATAAATCGGGAACTCTGTAAACACCCCCTCCCCCCCAACTCTCACCCCCAAAGTAGCCCCAGACTTCCAGACATTACAGAACATTATGCATATGAAAGAAAAGAGGTTGGTTTTCTTTTCCTTCTCCCTACCTCCCCCCTCTAACCCCCTTACTGGGTCAGTAATTAACTGCCTTGGAAGGAATAGAGCTGAAGTAATCCCAACAGGAATTGGCATTGGGTTTCTGGGAGCCCCAGGTTCAACAACCTCTTTTATATAGTGTTTGTCTAGTAATTGGGGCAAGAGAAGCTTGAGTATTGGTTTATTTTATGTTTCCAACTAAGAGCAATTTCATAAATACCAGAGATTTTGCAGGGGAAATAATCACTTTCACCAGATGATTTATCTAATAGGCAGGAGGTATTTGAATGAGTGGAGACTAGGGCTGGATTCTTTATACTTCTGGCCGGCAAAACTTGTTATTCAGAAGAAATAACGCAAAGTTTGAGAATTAGTATCTGGTAAGAGACCCAGTGTTCAGACAAACATCACATCCTCAGGAGGAAATCTCCACCATTCGTTGCCCGCTGGAACTATGTGGTGTTGTTCTTCGTTCCTACAGATACTGGGATGGGTTGGGAGGGCTAGTCAGCCTAGGAAAACAGGTCGCAAAGCTTTTGCTCCCCGAGGCTGAGAGACCGCCTTCGTGGAAGGCTGATGTTCTTAGAGGGCTGAGAATATCTGATTCAGGAACCAATAGACCTTATTATGAAAATGAAATGGAAAGAACAGCATCTGGCAAAGAAGCTTAATTTTGGGGAGGGGAACCCCTCATATGTCCTGGGCCTCCCTCTCAGAGGTCCGGAGAGAACCTCTGGGACGCAGAGCACGTTGCTGGAGGTCCCGTCTCAGGGCGCCGGCCTCGGCTCTGGGAGTGCCCAAACGCCCTGGAAACGCCTCTGCGGTGATGGCATCGCGCAGGGTTTGCAGGCTCCAGCCAGAGTCTGCGCAGCCTCAACATTCCGCATCCCGCTCCCTCCGCACCGGGGAGGCCTGCGGAGGGTTTCCAGGGGCACTTCCGTTTCAGCTTGTTTCTATTTTAAAGCCTGGAGACAATTAAAGACCAGTGTCTGGTGCCAGTATTATTTTTTTCCCCCACAGTTCACGCTATTCTTAGAAACAGTGAGCCAGTGGCGGTGGAGTCTGAGGCTCTGGAATCTTTTTCGTCGTGTGGCAACAACTTATTTTTCCTGTGGAGGCTCAGTGGTGCTTTTCTTGGGCTCAGCAGTGCGGCTGATGCGGCTTGGATGGCTTGTTCCCGGAGCGCACACACTGAACCCTTTGGAAACGAAGAAGCGGGAGGACAGGGATTTGTGGCAGGCGGAGAGGAAAAAGCAGAACGGGCCTTCCATAGGCAGGCGCGATATTTATAGCTCTTAAAACGGTGTTCAACCATCCTGAACTTTTGTGGAAGTTCAAATATAGAAATGGTAGTGATACATATGCGGCTTGTATTTAAAAGGTTCTTGTCTGTGAAGCTAAGGCTGCATGTGGGCCAAAGGACTGCTTTTGGAATTAAGAAAAAAAATTCGGTCAGACTTAAGTTCTATGTATGACACGAGGTTATTTAAGGTATGGTTTTTGTCTCCAAGGGGAGGAAATAAGCATGTGTGTTGATTTCTAGAGTAAAATTAGACAAGGGATATTATTATGCAAAAATATGAGGTCATTTGCATGTTGAACAAAGATTCTTCCAGAAGAATTCAGTGTGAAGCTAGGTTTGCTTTTGTATATGTTTGAAACGCTCCATAATAAAAACGACAAACTAAAAGAACAAAAGAAAAATATTTTGAAATAATTAAAATTAAACTGGGAGAACTATGTAATGATCTTTAACATTTATGAATGTGGTTGTATATAGCCAAAGATGAGAGACAGAATAAAAATTTAACAGCTAAGTAGTCAACATGATACAATAAGACATTCACAGAGCAAGCAGAAAAAAGTATAAGGAAATCGTAAAGATTAAGATGGCAACTAATTAGCTAGAAAACAAAGTAAAACAAAAAAAAATCAAACTAAAAGCTAGTTATTTAAGGTTAAATGAAAAATGTGATAGAGCAGTCCCTAGAGAGAGTGTGCAAGGACCAGGAGGAAGGAGGGCAGGGAGAGAAATAGAACTTAAGTATAAGGGAGATATAAAAACTTACCAGAGAATACTTTGGATGTGTTCCTACAATATGTTTGAAAATTTAGATACTGGGCAATTTCCTAGAAATATGTGAATTATAAAATTATCAGTGATTCATCTTCAGTATCTTCTCAAATTACTATTCTTCTTTTAAAAAGTTTTTATTGATTACATATATATATTTCACATCATTGTATACCTTGAGGTTTTTCCACCACCATGTCATCCATGTGAGTTTTTAGGCTATATATCTAGAAGTGGAATTGTTGGGTCTTAAAGTAGGTGTGTATTCAAGTTTATCAGGTCATGTCAAATTGTTTCTAAATTGGTTGTACCAATTTTAATCCCCATTAGTGTATTGAAGTTCCTTTTGCTCTTAAAAATAAAAAAAATATATGAATTATAAAATTAATGAAGCCAAAAACCTGACTCTATATGCCATCAACAGGTGAATCAAGTTAATAACCTACAGTTTTTACTTGCCCCCTTTCTGCAAACAAAACAGATACAGCTAAGAATAAAATATCTGCAAAATATCTTTTTAATTTTTAAGAATAAAAATAAAAGAACAGATAAGTGCTACAACTTACCAAATATATAGTTGGTACAAATATCAACTATATACATACATACACACACACACACACACACACACACACACATATATATACCCTTTTATAAGAAAATTGAACAACTAAGAGAATCAAAGCCAAAGTATGGGTCTTTGTTGATGATGAGCATAAATGCAATCATCTGAAATAAAGGATTAGCAAACCAAATCTATGAAAATAATTTTGAGGTATATTTTTGATCAATTTGTGTTTATCCTGATATGCCAGAATGCCTTACATTAGGAGATCTGTAATTTATCATATTTATCTATTTAAAAAGGTATCTATCACAAGTTACTAAGAACATTTGGTTTCCAGTTTTATGTAAATGATGGAACAAAGTCAAGTTCTCTGTCTCTGTGGATGGAGGTTGAGAATGAAAATGAGGTTCTTCAACTGTCACTGAAATGTTTTATTCTTTAAAAAGAAAAAAATGGAAACAAAGATTCTGGTAAGATTAACATCTCTTAAAAATAGTGAATGTGCTTGTTGGTGGTAATTGTCATTTTTTCCTAAGCTGTTGAAATCGTATATTAAACATTTTGAAGAAAAAAGTGGAGAATTTAAAACTTAAGTACAGCCTGAACTGTTCTATTAATACTGTGCATTTTTATCCTGTTATGTACTAGAAATATTCAGTTTAGAATTTATTTGCTTCTAAGACTAAGATACTGAAGGGAATGTCTTCTTAGGTTTGGCTTTCATTTTTGCTATTCTGTGAAATGTTTAATAACTTCTGCAGTTTACATTTCAAACTTCTTATTTTTCATCTGTGGAAAAAAAAGGATATAATTGTTTGAAATAGAAAAAGATTAACCCTTTCATGAATAGCTACCATCACCTCATCGTGGGACAGACTGATTAGATCAGATTACCGTAGATTGGTTTGAATCTCTAGGAGATCTTAGTCAACTGCCCAAGAAATCTATACTTACTTTGTGATTGTGTTAAAACAATTGGTTCTGTTGATTCAAAATCTATTTTCTTGGAGATTGTTGGATCTATCTTCAGGAACACAAAAAGCAAGTCCCATCTTCTGGAAATATCTAAATATAACTATTACGATCTGTCCTTCCACACATGCATCAGCTTACCTGGTCCAAACCACTTGTCCCTCATAGCTTCAACACTTTCTCAGATGCTGTGCTTTTTCAACTTTTCTGAATGTGTTCCACTTGCTATCTCCCATTGTGACACATATATTTGAAAACATAACACTTTGGAATGAATAGAATCCTGTAGGTATTGGGGTGATGAAGAATGGGATGCCCACCTGCATCATTCTAGGTTCTAGATATCTGTCACCACAGTCTGAGAGTGTCTTAGTTTTTAGGTCAGTAACATCACACTGCTAACGTGAAACTTTACTATCAGTGAATAAAAGCATATGTTTATTTTTATTTACTTAGTGATACATGATATTGGTGCTAGGCTGGCTAGTGCTGGTTTATATGAAGTTAGACTGACAATTAGAAAAAAATCACTCTCTTTGGGCAAACTATTAGAAAAAAACCACCCACTTTGGGCTGATATAGGCAAAGGTCACAGCTCGCAAGCAAAGTTGGGCTGAATTTGGGTCCCTGCTGGTTTCCTCATCCTGGCTCTTTTTTGTGCAGTGCACATCCTTCCCAACCAGCCATGGCACCCATTGTGACCCTTCCCCCTTACAGTGTGTCAAATTTTCTTCCTCCTTCCCTCTCTCCTCTACTTACCTTCTTCTTTCTTTCCTTACCTTATACTTCTCATTATTTTTTATTTTGTTAAAATATGGTTATAACAATAGTTCAGTTTTCAAAGACAGTTTTGCGTTCTCATTTGTATGTGTTTGCATTCTTCAGCATCCTCTTGCTAGTAAATTTGATGAACCTTCCGTCTCTCTGTGCTTTGGAAATTTTGGTATTGGGACCTTTCCCTCTTTAAGTGATTCTAGAGCAAAGTCAGTATATTTTAAATTGAGATCATAAATCCTGTCTTACCCAGGTACAAGGAAACTGACTTTTTAATGAAAGCTTTTTTTCTGTTTTCTTGTAGAGATTAACAGAAAACTTCTAAACATGGAAAGATCCAGTGGGACAAAGGATAAAATCTTAAAAAATATTTCACTATTTTCATAGATACTGTTCTAGTCTCTAGTTCTCCAACTGCAATATATATATATGTCACATTTTCAATCCTAACAATGATGGTAGATACTCATCTATCCTTACTCCAGATTTAATATGGTTTTAACATTTTATAATTACTTCTGAAAGGTGATACTATTTTGAGTGTAGTGTTAAGAGAATGGGGTAAAGCGCTTCCTGATGACTCTGATGGTGAAAACTTGGAGAAGATGTTGGAGAGTATCTAGGAAGAAGTATACCTTTATGTCTGGAGTTCCAAAAAAATCTTTTCTCTTGAGGTGAGTTCCAACCAGTGACAAGAGGTGGTTTAGAGACTCTCACAAGCCCTTATTGCTCTATAAGAAGAATCCTTCACCACTTCAGAGGAAGAACCCTTTTGTTGGGTCAGACAACAGCATGAATACCAAATACTTCAGGAGTGTCCACACTACCTTGTTTCTCTGGCTTGGGAGAATACTCTAATTAAAGAATTTTTTCTAGTTTTAATTTCTAGTACTGTTATTTCAGTAGACTCTTGCCTATATAACACATCATCTCCTCCCCTTAAACTTTTTTCTTAACTAATTCTGACCCACAGTTATTTTATTTTATTTTTGTGGAGTATTTATATAGTTCATTTTTTACATTTAATTTTTTTTGTGGGAAGAAAACAAGTTACATAAAGATAAGTATGCATTTTACAATACCATAATTACAAAATTATAAGCCATGCAAAATAATATACTACTTACTGATGTGTGATTTAAAAGTTTCAAATACCACAGGAATGACAAACATCAAATCCAGTGTACTGATTATTATTTCAGTGAATGTATAATGGGGAATAGGATAGAAGAGATATCCACAGAGAATGTCAACTATCTCTGTGATGGCTGTTTTTTAAAATTTAATTTAATTTTTAAAAATTTTGCATATATATGTGTATTTATATTTATATTACATTATTGTGTACCCCATGATCCACAGTTATTAATATGATCCATCATGTGTTTCCCAAAACCAAACTTGGTTGTCAACTGTTGACTGGCACCATTCTGTCTGCCCTACCTCCTTGGAGAATGTTGCCAGTCAGGGTGTTGCAATTGATAGGTTTTTGGTAATTAGTGGGTCGGTGGTGATTTTTTCACTCCCACTCACTGATCTGAATTCAAAGTCATGAGTTTACTCTGATTTTACTCTGACTTCTTTGAACATAAGAATGAGTCATCATCCATAACCACTGGGTTAATGCAGTGACCTCTGGTCACCAAAGATTCAGTAAAACTGAGGACACTCTTCGAGCCCAAATTAGAGGATGGCTTCCCATGTAGGACAAGAAGACGGAAGGAGAAGGGACACCTGAATTGGAGAAATCTAATGAATTTTCATATTTTCAGTTTTTTCATTGTTCATTAGATCTTCTCATTCTCAACTAATCATACAGTTTCCCTCAAATCATCACACGGGTTCTCTCAGTCATAGTGAGATCTCTCTATGTTTATAAGTTTCTATACATTTTTCTTGAGTCTACTGTGATCCATACCATGCTAGATACCGAAAATATTGTATAGAATAAGAACTCCTCCTGGCCCTTGAGGTGTCCTGAGCCACATCAGGGACAACTAACTTTATTCTCAACTCACTTTCTAGTTCTGTACATCTTTCTTCAGATGCCAGCTCTCTTGTGGAGATATCCTAGATTTAACTCCTCTGGGCTCACACATACATGTTGTTCATGGACACTTGGATCTGCTTCTTAACTCACCGTCCACCATGGTTTGTAGAACTGCGATGGGCAAAGGAACTTGATTCCACATCCTAGCTATGGTGACCTTGCTTCCACTCTAATCCTTTGTTTCTTCATCATAAAAGGGAAGTCATATATTTTCCTCACAGCACTGTCACGAGTATCAAGTGAAACAACAAGATAATATATTATAGATTCTCTGCTGAACAGTAGCCCCTCTTGAAATATCTTGAAATTTTTCTCCATCTATTAAAGGATGTATCATGTCTGATTTTTTGTGTGCCTCAAAGATGCTGAGATTCATGTATTGTTCATTGGTTATTATAAAAAGTTATTTCATGTTTATATTTTATTTATCAAGCTCTGAAGTAAGAGTTGTTATAATTTTGGCGTCCTTTACTATGCTGAGGTGATGAGCACTTGCTGCGTATCCAGTGGACATGTGTCAGGACGGATTGGTCATGTCTGTTTGTCTCGCTCTCCATTTGGAAACATAGACTCCTTGAGAAGACTTCCTGGTCACTTCCTCAGTGCCTGGTACACGGTGGTATCCAGGGTGTCTGGTAAACATCAAGAGTGGATGAGAGCCATCAGCTACCCTTCACCACAGCTTCAAGCTCTCCTAAGCATCATCTCTAGAATCCCTTATGTACAAAACAATTGATTTTCCTTAAAAACTTTCAATTACAGTTCAGTGTTGCTCAGATACAATGTTCTGATTGAAACATGATTTCAAATTGTCATTGTTTTATTCGTTTGAACTCTTCTTGAAGAATGTACCCATGAAGTGTTGAAATTCAGGCACTTGCTGTAATTGAATTTAAAATTTTATCTCTATTAAAATCTGGTATGTACTCCTACTGTGCTCTGGCTCAGCAGAAATAAGATAAAAATCACATTTCTGAAATCTAAATTTCACTGCAAGGGCTATTTCTGTTCTAGTTAGTGAATGGCTTGTGTACATTGAGCTTTTTATGAAAAATTATAGTCAAGTGGTCCTCAAGTCTCTTTGAAAACCACTATAGTCCATACTAAATACAAAACAAACAGAGTATCTTTTGTTACTAGAAATTCTCCCTGAGGCTAATCTTGTTGAATGTTTTAAAAATGACACTCTGCTTTGGCTCAAAGAACTGCATTCTGTCATAAATGTCTGTCCACCTATTGTTTTCCCAGAGAGCAAATATAAGGAATCAATTACAAATAATAAAAGCACTTGTTTGTACTCAAATAGTAAAAATACTATTCTTTAAAAAAGATTGTATCCTTTGTTAATAATTTAGTTAGCAATTATTTAGTCTAAACCTCTCCTACCACTTAACATTGGATTTAAAAAGGCCCTTAGCCCCTGGTTGTCTCAAAGATGTATTTGAAGACTTTCAAAAAAACTGAAGGTTGGAATATGAAAGGAGAGTGTGGTTATGTATCAGCTTTTCTCCCGTCTTTTGAGAAGAGCAACAAAAAATTTCCTAAATAATCAAACTCTCTATTACATCTCTAAGTTGCTTTAAATAACTCAGCTGTGTCAAGGACTAATGCTGAATTACTTGGTTTCTACTGGTTGATAGCTTGGAAAAGACTGTGTGTGTGTGTGTGTACCATTTATTAAATAATTATGTTATATAATAGCTGCTGAACTAGTTCAAAATATTAAGGATGATTAAGCATGCCTAACTCCAGTTTGCTGAAAACCAAGTGCAGCCTTAGTTATAAGATAAAAGAAAGAAAAATTCTGACTCATCGCAATTTTCCATCCCCCTCGCTTTCATAACCTGAGCATTTTTCTCCAGGATGGGTAAGTTGTCTGACCTCTGTCCATGACTTGAGCTTCGATGGTGTTATTCATCACTCTCCTTTCTTCTCTGACTCATCCTTAGAAATCCCAGGACAGCTCTTTATTTGGTTTTATTTAAAAAGAAAAAAAGGAGAGAATTGAGCTATGGTCAACTAATAATAATAACAACTCTGAGTTTTTTCCTATTGTATGGAGAGAGAAGTGAGGCTCTGAGAGGTTAAGTAATTGGTCTCAGTTACCAAGTAGTGAAACTGAGATTTTTAAGAAACATATGCTGTCTCAAAGTCCGTCATCTCACACATTTTGTCTTGTAACACATAATCTGTTCTAACTTAGATTTTTTGATAATGCAATTGGAATTCCCCTGGATAAAGTGGGGACCGCTTTATGTTAATCTATAACCCAGAAACAAGTCCTCTTGCAGTTTTACAGATTTATAATATCTGTGATATAGGCATATATAGAAGAGTATATGATCATATAACGTGATTCCCTATTGTAAAATTTAAAATTACTAATCGTCTCACTGTATTTTTGATCTAGACTTGATTTTTAAATGTAACAACATATTTTAGAGAATTTTTCCCAATGTAAAGCAAATATTGGCATTTTTAAAATAGTTTTTCTTTGATCATTATTCTCCCCCCAACCTCAATCAGGGGAGGGGTGAGCACAAGAGATCATGGTGATTGATGCTTCATGGATGATATGCTGGCAGGAGAACTATAGGGTTGACTTTGTATTTTGAATGGATGTGTAGTATCCTATGTTACAGAAATAGCATAGGGTGTTCATTTTCTCAGATTATGATTAGGTTTTTTAAAATAAAACAAAAACATTGTGACAAGCATCCTTGGGTAGCCTCTCTATACAGTTCTCTTTATTTCCAAGTAGACAGGATGCCAACATTCTGCAATATGATTTCTATGACACTGCCTAACCAGCTCTCTTTTGTTTGTCCTCCAACTTAAAAGAAATTCAATAGTGCTTTAGAAAGTTGTCCACACAGGTGTTGCTTGATTTTAAAGAAATCTTTTCCTTTAGAACACTTTTACACTGCTGGCAAGAATGTAAATTGGTCCAACCACTAAAGTGGAAAGCTGTATGGAAGACCCTTAAATTAATGATAATGGAGTTATCATTTGATCCAGCAATCCCACTTCTGGGAATCTACCCGTTTACAAAAACTCTAATTCAAAAGGACACCTGTACTTGGATGTTTATTGCAGCACTATTTACAATAGCCAGGATATGGAAACAACCCCAATGGCCCCAAACAAATGAATGGATTGGAAAGTTGTGGTATATGTACACAATAGAATATTATTCATCAATCAAAAAAGATACAATTATGTCATATGCAGCAGCATGGATGGAGATAGAGGGACTCATGTTAGTGGAAATAAGCCAGAAAGAAAAAGAGAAATACTGGATGGTCTCACTTATATAAAGGAGATAGGGAAACAAGCAAACAAATGGACAAGAACAATTTAAAACTGTCAACTGAAGCATAGAGCAAGAGAGGGGGAGGAGGGAAAAATCCAAGGAGGAATGGGCACAAGAGATTAAGATGGTTCATGGGTGTTAAGGTGGTGGGAGAAGTTGAGGTAGACAATGATGTAAAATTATATATATATATATGTGTGTGTGTGTGTGTGTACAGTCAATTAAAAAATAAAATCATAAAAAAATGTCTTGTATCTTTGGGTTCACAAGATGGGGTTCACATGTGTCTCACCTACCACATCATCACAATGAAGGCAAGTCTTGCTCTTAATTAAATGCTCACTACTTTCTTCTATTTGGAGGAGAAAATTACTTGAGTAGGAATTTCCTCCAATATACTAGCTTTCAATTTCCCTCAACGCTGGCCAGTGATCTCTCTCTTGTGCCAATTTCCCCAAATCAGAAGAAAATCCCTCTTGCACAAATATTTTGCACGTATTGTATTCATATCATGAGAACTGGCTTTTGAACCTTTTCACTGAGCTTGTGAATGGTTCAGAAGTAGCCTCTGACATCACTGAAATACACAGAATCACATGTCCACAGAGACCCTGGGTTTTGTTTCGTATCTGAATGAGAGAAAATTATTCAAATCATCAACTTTCACTAAACTTTTGTTTCCATCAAATGAACAGTTTTTACACTGGTTGGACTACTTGCAAAATAGTCTTACTTACAAAATCTTTAGCCCTTTTTCATAATTAGGTTAAGCTGGATGCTTTTACATTACAGATATGAGTTAACTACAGAAATTTCCAATACATTCTAATTTATTTAAAACACATAACTAAAATCCTTGATTTTCTTAGGTCTGCGCACCTCTTGATCACTAACAGTAGTAACTCTCTAAAAGCTAACTAATTTGGCTATTGTTTCTGTTTTAATTAGGACATTTTAATTGCTTTTATTCCACCCCTTGGGACTTTAATTGTCTAATGTCAAATACATCCTAGCATCCTAGATTTGGTCAATATTTAGAGAGTTAGAGTACTTGAGCCTTGGGCATTCTTTCAACTATCATTTAATTGACATAAGAAACAGAGTGGCTGAGTGAGTTTCTTAATGAGGGACTAGGGCTGTTCCATTTCGCTAATGGTAACCTGAATTGCTGAGCTAGAACTTGGTGAGCAGTCATCACAGAAGGAGATCCTGGAGACGCATGTTCCCCGGACCAGTGCCCAGGCTCTGGGGACAAGGGATCCTGGTGTAAAGTTGAGCTTTTGGAGCTAAGAGAACGGGGTAGTTTATTGGGACTCTAACAGATCACAAACCCTAAACAAAAGCAAAGGGTATTAGTAATCAGTGAGTATTGAGTGGCTGTAGAGCGAGACCAACCAGCCCTGGGTTCATGAGACTTACTCATGCATTATACATTTTGGATTCAGTGACTATGGGATTCTTCTGCCCAATACAACAACCCCAAAAGGTTTCTAAGAGCTCCAATTGTTGCTTGGAGGGCATGAGGTGGAGAATGTGTTTCCCCTGACCAGAGGGTTCAAGGGCAGCTCTGTGGCTACCCTTACTGACTGTGACTGGATGCTGTAGCTCTGAAAGGAGAGGCCCTACCAGCTAGACACACCTGAACTAGCTTAGTCCCCGTGTGTTTCTACCTTGCAGGGAGGTGACATGATTTTAACTGTGTGTTCAAAATCTTGGCGAACATTCCTGGCAAAGAAAGCCCCTGGACAGGGGACCTACACTGGTGACCACACTCCAAGATGACACTTCAGATGGGTTGCCGCATAGAGCATGACGAAGGGCCCCTTGAGTGGGGGCTAGAGTGGGCAGAGGGCAATCAAGATCCTTTAGGCATCTGGTTCTTCCCTGCTTCCCTTGCATCTCTTAGTGGTCTTCCTCTTTTTTGCTAAAATGCTAGAAGGTTGTGGTGTCTTGGGACTCCTTGAGTGTCTGGTTCTACCTCCTCTATTTCACTGTACATGTTGACTCAGCCTGCATTCCATCATTAATTTCTAGTGCAACCTGGCTAGCTCAACCCTGTGAACCAAGGTCACTCCAAGGACCTAGCCACTGATGAGCTGTATAGTAGATCTGGCAGCTGCCCTTACCGACTAAGGGGGTGGGCCTTGGTGCCAACAGCCATCTTTGTTCTGACTAGTCGAAGGTATTTAAAGGCAAGAAGTGCTAAGAAAGGGTGATGAGGAGCCGGGAAATGGTTCCAGGAAGAAGACACTAGCTCCTGCAGTTCCTCATTTAAACTTTGCTCTGGGTTCCTCAAGACTTGCCTCAGGAGGGATTCCAGAATCTTCCCTTAGGCAAGCTTTGTTGTTAACTCATCATCTAACTTGAAGAAGCCATGCAGTATCCCAGAGAAAAGGGAAAAACCATACAGAGTCCCTCCCAGTAACTTTCTTTTAAATCTGTACCGGGTGCCATAGGCATGTGATCATTTTTTATTCAGAAATGAGAATATTAGAGCTGCATTGGAAGACCCATTTTCCTCCAGAGTGACCAGAGAAACTACTTGTGCTATGACTTTGAAGCTACTAGGCCCCCATAACTTGCTGTTCAAATTATTTGCCTTTATTTCCGAGACCGAAATGGCAACTGCTACCCATGGGTAGGAGAATGAGGTCTCTCCCTAAATACATAGTTATATCCAGGGCATAAATGTGGGCTAAAATGGAATGCTTCTTTAATTAATATTCAAACAACTCTGACTGTGCAAAAATTTCTTTTGGGGGCTGCTCTGGACAGCCCATTATTGAGTGCATTTGCTGCGAGTCTTTTTTTCAATTCCCTCTTTTTTCAATTTCTCTTTCCTGATGTGCCTTATATGCAGGCGATCATGTATCCAGTGTTCACCAGTTAGGGTTTTTGAGGTAAAATGTTTAAATGAAGCATGGCTTCTCTGAGACTCAGGGAAATTGGGTGTATTGATTTGCCTTTATCATGTGGTAAAAGGCTGTGATCTATTTGCCTTCTTCATATCCAAATCTGGATACCAATTTGAGGGAGCAAGAGAAATGAGCTTTGAAAGGGCAGTCCTGGTTCTATAAGACAAGCTGGACTGGGCATTTTCCATACTCTTCTGGGTTCTGTTCAGATCAGAGTCCAACAGGAATGAATACCTCCTAAGTGTCTTTACCCAGTGTCTGGCTGGGAGTGGAGCCATGATAAGAAGGCAAAACAAGGGATTGCGCAGGGATTGCACAGAACAGGGATTGTGGGGGCCCAAGGAAGGAACATTCTGGAACCATTCTGCTTCCAACGTTTCTCCTTGTGAGTTGTATGGGTTACAAATGCTGAAACTTGAGATGATCTCCCAGACTATGTGCCTCTTTCCCTGTGGGAAGCTCAGATACTGAAATGCACTGTCACCGATACTTTGGAGTGACTCTGTCAACCCCAGAAATGGAAAACATCATGAAAAGCATGTACACGTTTCCCCGTGAGTCTAAAGCAGGCCCTGGTTTCTGTAAATCCACTTGTACTGGCGCACAGCCAGAAGTACCCATTCCTATCGAGTACATGGCGGCCACTCGGCTGTTCACAAGCCACCTTGTGAGAAAGCCCACAGCTCGCACAGCTGAAATATTTGTTATTTGGCTCTTTGCAGAAAAACGATGCCAACCTTTTGTTCAAAGTTGTGATTCGATTGCAGTAGCCACATGTGACTAATCAAATGTAAACTTTATAAAATTAAATAGAATTAAAAACCCAGCTCCTTGTTTGCACCAGCAGCGTTGTAACAGCCACGCTGGCCAGGGCAGATGTAAAGTATTAGCACCACTGCAGCCAGCTCCATCAAGACTTATACATTAGTTAGTGTTACAGATAAACATAGGAACCCTTAAATGAATCCACTTACAATGACACACATACCAACACCTTCGTTCTTAATCACTCTTTAAAATCAAACAGAACTCATCGTTGGAAATGATGGTTAAACTTCTTGCCAGTTTGAGGCTGTAGGGTGCACCTCGTTCTGTGGATGACGATCCACACAGCATTAATCTTCAGTCATCTGACCCTAACTTGTAAAAGTGATCATTTTCTTCTCCTAGATGAGTCTCAAAGGCAGTGTCCACATATCTCACTTGTTTCCTGTGCTCAGGATTCCTTGCTGGTGTTTTGGGAAGTGATAGAGACAACCTGGAGGAGAAGCTGGATTTCTCTGTCTCTTTTTTTTTTTTTTTGAGACTAGGTCTCGCTATTTTTGCCCGTGGAACCACAGGCTCAAGTTGCCTGGGGTACCACAGACTCAAACTACGCCTGATGTCACCTGGGTTACCCTGGCTGCAGCCACAAGGGCAGTGCTGTAAACTTGAGCTGCTTTCCTAATAAAAGATTTTGGAGACTGGTCAACCTACCTCCCCCTGCCCATCCCCTTTACCCTATAGTGACAAAACTTAAACCTCTGTGAAATGATGTGATAGACCGACAACTGACAAAGAAGGTGGGACCTGCCTCACCCTTTCTAATCCGAACTGAGCATCTTTTCTGTACTTGTACAGCAAAAGGCTAATTTGCTGTTTAAAGGGACCCAACACTGATGTGGGTTTCCTTCGTATGACAGTCTGACATGCAAATTGCACACACAGGCCTCACTGTTATATCAGAGCAGAGCTGCTTCCACGGCTGTGCTTTCCTGTGCCTGGCCTTCTGCTCTGGAGATGAATAGCCATTGCGGTTGAAGCTGGCAGAGACACACCACATTTCCAAGTGTGAGAGAGGGAAAAGTTCACAGGCCTCTCGGCCCAGAAGTGTGACCATTGTGGTGGGAGAACAATAGCTCCTTGCAAAGGTGACTGGGAATGTAGTCTGGACTCCTGTTCAGGAGGAAGGGGAGTGGGCTCTGGGGGACTGCCAGTACCCTCCACTGTTTTCTTCTCAGAACTTAATGTATCTTTCTTTCAAACATCTTAGTTCAATATCCACCAGAAAGTATATTTTTTTAGAAAGATGATTGCACGCATGTGCGCACACACACTTATTTTATATCCCTAAGGTTCTCCACCATCTTGTCACCTGGGAATCATCATCTTAATCTCTTGTGCCCACCCCTTCCCAGATTTTACCCCCTTGCTCTATACCTCAGTTCTACTAACAGTTTGTTTCAAGTTTTACTTGTCCTTTTGTTTGTCAGAAAGTGTCTTGCTTTAGCCCAATCTTTTATCTCCCTCTCACCTTCCAAAAAAGAAAAAAAATCCAAGAATGGAAGAGAATTGTTTTTTTTCAGCCTTTTAGCCTTTTAGTTATTGTTTTGTTGATGACAAACACATATACTGGTTGAAAAGAGATTACATTTCTACAGAGAGCAACATTTCTTACACGAATGCTAAAGTCTCTCAAAAGGGAACGCGCCTGTTTTCCTGGAGAAGGGTTGGTGAGCTCTCTCATCTTCTCTTCCACAGCTGGGATCATAGCTACAGTCAGAAAGGTCTTCAGAGCCACCCAGGACTCAGAGGTCCTGATTCCTGTTCCCTTCATTCCACTAGAGCAGCTCCATGTCAGGACAAGCAGTGCGAATAGATGACAGAAAACGCCCAAGTGTCCAATCCGCCCCCAAACAATTGCTAGACTGTCCCTGACCTATTGATGCTTCCAACTGAGACGTTTACCCTGTAATTAGCAGCACAGCTGTCAAGTCCATCAAATGGCTTCACATGATGAAGTGAATGAGACAAAGCAGTTTCTTCTCCTTTTCTTGCAGGGGAGACAGTTGCTTTCTGAGTGGACCTGACACTTCTGTAAAGGAAATTAAGTGAATTTGGCTTCCATTTCATGCTGGTGCTTTCCAGATGACAGAGAATCAGCAAGACTCTTGAGCTGATGGGACAGCACCAGAGAAGGCAGGGAAGCAGGGGAAGGCTGTGGATTGTGAATCTCATCTGCTCTGTGCCCGAATAACCCTTTGTGACCACTGGGAATTCCCAAAACAGAAATATTTTGCATTCCTTCAACTTTGAAAGGAAGTTTGATATGTGATAGTTTTAACCTTGACATTGACTTTTTCTATTTGGGGAAATTTGAAATGACATAAGGTGAAACCAAGATACTCAGTGCTGGAAGAACATACTTCACTGTATACTATCGATAAAAGTAAATGTAAACTTTATCTCCTATTTTATCAACATTTAATGAAAATATCCTGTTGGAAAGAGACTTTGCAGTACAGTGGGAAAAAAAGGGATAAGAACTGGGTAAAAGGTGTTTACTTTCTGTAAGTCTACAGATTGAGAACTTTCTCTAGATAATCCTTAGAAAATTTTCCAACTGTAAAGATATATGGATCGATGGATAATATCTTCTATTAAATATTGAAGTAATACAGCCATCTACTTAAGGTGATTTTAGGTAAAGCCTCTCTCTTTACATACGTATGTTAATATTTATATCTACACATGTGTTTACATGAGACATGATAAAACTATAGATACAGTGAAACATTAGATATGTTATCTATATATTCGTATCAGTTATATATATAAAGAAATAAAACTATATATATATAAGTTCAAAATATAACTCCATTTCCTGAGTTGAATGACAATGGAAATAGTATTTACATAGTAAATAGTACATAGTAAGTAGTGGTAGTAGTATCATACTTATAATTACTATGATTACTTTAATACTACTAATGAAGTATTAAAAAAGCAGATAGTCTACTGATGTTTTGCATGTCCTAAAGGAATTATGTTGGGAAGTCTTTAAAAATAGAAAAATTCCCATTTACTGTAACTCTCAGTATAAATCTAATTCTCAAAAAGCCTTCAGTCAATTGTATCATTATAAAATTGGGGGGAAATGCCATGCATAATTGTAGATAGTTTCTCATATTTCCTAAGCCATGCCATCTCTTGGTGAGTTTTAAGGCTTAATCTTTGATGTAAAATTAAACTTCTGGCATCAATAAACATACAATTTACAATGAATTGAACATGACTATGTACTTGGGGATTTTGTTCTATTTCATGAGATTTCAGACTATCTAATAGCATAGAATAACAGTTACTGTATGATCTCTCAAATAACATCAAGGAAAATATCTGATTTAACTTAGAGGATAACTCAATTGGTAGGTTAAAGGAACAGCATTTTGTTTTTCAATAACTGCACATTGTATAATCTAGCCTACTTAGAGTCTTTTTGTGTGTGTATGTATGTATTTATTTATTTTAATTTTTATTAATTTTTCATATATAAATTTCACATCTTTTTAATCCCTAGGGTTCACCAGCCGCCTTCCCTCCCTGACCAGTCTCACCCTCTCCCACCCCACCCATCCCAGGTTGTGTACTTCAGTTTGGTTGTTAGCTTGTTTTGACTTTTCCTTACAGCTTCTTGTTTATTTTTCATATGTTCCATATATTAGTGAAACCATTTGATTTGTCTTTTTCTTTCTGGTTTGTTTCTGCTAATATGATTTCTTCTAAGTACATCTGTATTATAAAATCATCAAATTTGATGTTTTTAATTGATGAGTAATATTCCATTGTGTATATATACCACATCTTTTTCATCCAGTCATCTATCTTGGGATATTTGGGTTATTTCCATGTCCTTGCAATTATAAATAGTAAAACTAAAAAGCTTCGGTACAGCAAAAGAGACAACAGAGAAAACAAAAAGAAGCCCAACTGAGTGGGGAAAATACTTTTGCCCTCCATACAAGTGATAAGGGTCTGATAACAAAAATACACAAAGAACTCACACAACTTAACAAAAAACAAAGAAAAAACCCCAGTTAAAAAATGGGGAGAAGAACTGAAAAGACACTTCTCCAAAGAGGAAATACAAATGGCCAACAGGCACATGAAAAAATGCTGAACATCACTAGCAATCATGGAAATGCAAATCAAAACCACAATGAGACACCGCCTAACATCAGTACAAATAGCCCCCATCCAAAAAACAGGCAACAAAAAGTGCTGTCGTGGATGTAGAAAGAAAGGAACACTCTTACACTGCTGGTGGGGATGTAAACTGGTTCAGCCACTATGGAGAGCTGTGGGGAGGACCCTCAAACTAATAGAAATGGAGCTACGATTTTATAACAACATGGATGTATTTAGAAGAAATCATATTAGCAGAAACAAGCCATAAAGAAAAAGGCAGAAACCAAATGGTTTCACTAATATATGGGATATAGTGAAAAAAATAAACAAAAGCCTAGAGGAAAAGTCAAAACAAGCTAAGCACCAAACTGAAGCGCACAACTTTGAGCAGGAGGGGAAGGGGGGGAAGGGAGGGGGGGGGCAAATCCCTGAGATTACAATGTTGTGAAATTTATATATAAATTTAAAAAAAAAAAAGAAATGGAGCTACCATTTGACCCAGAAATTGCTCTTCTGGGAATCTACACAAAGGAGATTTCAAGGCATGTACAAAGGGGCACCTGCGCCTGGATGTTTACAATTTAGAGTCTTAATGCCAGAGGTAGGGCAAGTAAATACAGAAGAAAATATGCCCTTCTATTAGTCATTAGCCTTTATTTCTCCCCATTGTATCCCCAGATATATCACTATGTATCTAACACAAAGAAGATATTTAATAAACATTTGTTCTATGAATAAATGTATGGAATTGGAAAGAAGTTCCTAGAACAACTTTCTGAACCTCAGAGTTACATTTGGTAAAACTCTCTGAGGCCATCAGAAGGATTTCTTTCTTTCTTTTCTTTCTTTCTTTCTTTCTTTCTTTCTTTCTTTCTTTCTTTCTTTCTTTCTTTCTTTCTTTCTTTCTTTCTTTCTTTCTTTCTTTCTTTCTTTCTTTCTTTCTTTCTTTCTTTCTTTCTTTCTTTCTTTCTTTCTCTCTCTCTCTCTCTTCCTTCCTTCCTTCCTTCCTTCCTTCCTTCCTTCCTTCCTTTCCTTCTTTCTTTTCTTTTTTTTTTTGAGACTAGGTCTCTCTATGTTGCAGACTCAAGTTGCCAGTGATACTGCAGACTAGCGATCCCCAGCCTCAGCCTCCCAGGTAGTTGGGATTACAGGCACCCACCATGGTGCCCGACTGCTTTTTCGAGACTAGGTCTCACTATGTTGCCTGGGGTAGTCTTGAAGCCATGAAATCAAACGATCCCAAGCCTCTTGCCTCCCAGCACTTGGACAACAGGCGCTCACAACCATGCCTGGCTGATGAAGGATTTCTAATGATCTCAGAGGCTTGGAGAATGAAGAATTTCGAGTCAGCTAAACAGAACTCACAAAAATTTTCACTCAAGGAGAGATTCAGAGTCTCTTACTTGGATTTTGCAGGGATTCTCCACAAGATTGTGCTGGGGCTTGGATTCCTACCCCACTTCTCTCTGAATCACAGACTTTAATATCCCTCTTGGAACTGAGCAACATTTGTTCACACCCACCACATGTTGAACACCCACCACATCTCAGGTGGGATGCTAAGTTCCTGAAATTCAGAAATGAATGATACAGCCCCTGCATGTCTACTGAAGAGTTCTTTGTTAGGGGAAAGAAATGCATGATGAGATCCAAAGAAATCCAATGGAAACATCATGGATCCGATGGAGAGCTAATGAGATCTGGAACACAGCTCTGGTTCCTTTGATCCTGCGGCCATGACTCCACACTGATTCAATTTCTTCATCTCAACACTGTTTGAGATGGTACATATGAAAGCTCATCTCTTGAAACCCTGTGTCTCCTCTATTCCTGCTGTGAGGTGGGAGTGTTAAAGGGATTTGAGATGGGTGTTCTCTTTTACCACAGTGTTTGGGTCTCTTTTTGCTGCACACTGATTCCCCATCATCTTCTCTGCCCCAGGCACCCGAACTGGCTTGTCAAACATCAATGCACAGTCACTTCTCATCCCTTTGCCATGAGTGGGGTCTATCTCTCACTATCTTTCATCCCAATGCAAAATCAAAACATAATCCTAACACTATTATTTTAGCCTCCTGTACATGATAAACATTTAGAGCTCATTTGAAATTTCCATGGTTTTCCCCCCATAGTTGCTGGAAACAAAAGTGAAGTAAGACTTGTGTGTACACATGTGTGTGTTTAAGACTTAGATACAGAAGCAGGTCTTCATTTGGGATTGTCTCTTTGTTTGGTCTTTCCTTATGGGTTCATTTTTTTCAAACCACAGTGTTTTTTTTTTATTGCTTTGTATACAGGAGAAAACCAGTTCATTTTAGAGAAAAACCAAACATGAATTTAGTGCTCTGGGAGTGAAGAATATTATAATATTACAATGTGTATGTGTATGTAGAGGACTTAGGAAAAGATGAATTTGAAAGCACTAAGGATATCATGTTTAAAGGATGAGGTTAGTAAGTGTAATAGATAAAAAATAACCACAAATTTCTTGACATGGCCCCCGTCAGGAGGTGGGAGTCTACCATCTCTCTTTTCAATCTGAGTGGACTTGCAGCTTTCTCAATAGTCAGTAGGTTATTGCAGAATTCTCACAGCTAGCTTGGAAGAGGTAATTCAACTTTCAGTTTGACAGGGACACTTGTTGCTGAGCCTCTGGGCGGGCTGTTTCATGTAACCCGGACTCCAGCAGAGGTTACATACAGTGTTCTGGTTGAGGTTTCAACTGGCAGGTGCCATCAACCACAGACATGGGAGTGAAGCTGTCTCCAGAAGATTCCAGTCCCTAGATATTGAGTCACCACAGTTGTGGAGTTATCCCAGTTGATTTTCTAGGTATGCTGAGTAGGCATGGCGAGTTTACTTGTATTTGACCAAATTCTTCTGTAATTTGGTTATATGGCTTCTTAGCGCCACTACTTCCAATGAAAGCTGTTTCATATTTTCTCTATCTTTAGATTCTCTCATTCTTTTATATTCTCTACCTTTTTTGAGTTCCATAAGTATTGTGATAACTGTTACTTTGAACTCCATTTCAGCCATGCTTTGTAATTTGTAATTCTGCTTCACTGGGAGTCAAGGTTGGTCTGTTGTGGTTGGCCTATTCCAACATGTGTTCTTAATTTTTGTTGTTTTCTTCTTCATTTTTATGGTTTGTGTAAGGATAGTGTGGCCTTTGCACCTGTGGAAGTGACTGGAGTACTATAAGGAGTAATAGGTAAAACAGGACAGGACCCTCAGCTCCAAAGGGTCCCCTCAAGTTAGCATTGGAGAGTCAAACTTGCTGCTATGCTGTGGGCACCAGAGTTATGTGGTGGAACCCCAGTGGTCCCATCACCCAGGCCAGCAACTTGATCTTGGTGTCTCTTACGGTCCCCCCTCAACTTCCCCTCTCAGCTAACTCCATGAGATGCATAGCGTGGATGTGGAGTTCTAGTTGCTCTGGGGTCACAGACTGGGAGCTATTTTCTTTCCCAGCATGGAGCTTTATCCTGGTATTGCTTATCCATATTATTAGCCTAAGCCTTATCTGTATAGCTGCTGTTATTAACAGGTGCTTTCACTCTGCTTTATCCAAGCATTCATTTGTTGTCTTGGTTCTGACCTTGAGTTGGGCGTGGGGCATGTTTTGAATAGCCCAACCTGGGTTTTGAGTAGGAGCTGTGTCTACAAGGAGACACATTAAGCTGATTTATTTCTCCCTTGGTCAATTCAGGCTCCTGTTGTTCTATACTGTGAGCCTCAGGTTCAAGCCAGTAATTCTCACTCTGTGCTTCTCTAACTCTCTCATGTACACCTTCTTCCCTGGCACTAACTCTGCATGCTGCTGCCTTATCTGGTGCAGTGCCTGATCTCAAGAGGCCTCCATGTTGGTAGGTACTGCTGATTCAGCAGCTGTAAGGGGCTCTCTGCATGGCACCCATTCCTCCCTCTCTTGGCTTGTATGTCCCGTGTCACTGTAAACACAGTTCATATCAAGTATCCCCCAACCCTTTCCAGCAGACCATTAATGCTAGTGTGTACTTTTCTTTCAGGGGTTTTGACTTTACTCTGCAATCCAGATGTGAGTATATGAAGGATTCATGTCCAGCTGCTCCGCTCTGCCACCATCTTACCGGGCTCCCTTTCTGACCAAATTCTTGACCCACAGAATCTATGAGTATAAAGAAATGGTTTTAAGATGTTAGGTCTGGAGATAATTTGTCTTACAACAATAGTGTGTGGAATAATGGGGCATGAGATCAGAATGAGAAGAAGGAAGTAGCAGCAACTGGCAGGGTGGGTTTCCTTCTATTTTTCTCAGGCTCCACATATTCTGCCACAGATGGTTTTGTCCTGAACAAACACTGGGACAAAGTGAGTAGATTGGGATATGGGTACAGAAGAGGCCTTAGCATCAATCTCCAGGAGAAGGAGAAAGATGCAGAAAGGAAGTTCCTGTAGCCAACAGCTACAGGGAGTCATTTTTAGGCAAACCAACATAAATCCAGTGTAAACACTCAGTAGGTATGCTACAAGAGTTCCTTTATAAAAATCAAAGTCTCAATGATAGGGATGCTGTTTTTGCAAATCAGTGATTTATATCAGTTTCCTAGTCAAGATATTTCAAAAGGAGTGTTTTCAGATGGACTGTAAGAATGGTTATTCTCTTAAGTATCTATCTGACAGAGGAATGGTACAGTTGAAATAAAACCAGGAACACTCTATCCTTGCTGAGGTAGATTCAGGACACTACAGTAAGGCAGTGGCTCTTGTCCCAACATAAGTGGGGAAGGGGGACAAACTGTTGAGGGTTCAACTCTAGAACCTTCCATCCCAAGATAAAACATGATTCTCACAAGGCATTGGGCTACCCTACTATGCAAATAAAGACTACTTAGAGATTTGGTGCTCACTATTCCCAGTATGAATTTTTCCCCTAGGATATAATTTATAGATTAATCTTTTTAGAAAAATAAATAAAATGATCTCAACTAAGGGAGAAAGGCTTCCAACCCAGTAGGTTTCTTAAATCATTCTTATGAATAGACTTTTCTAATTTCTTCCCAAAGTTTGTATATGATATATTATTACACTAGAATGTGAAACCAGCCAAATGAGCCCCAGGAAAGAAATATTGCTCCAAAGTAAATATGGGAACTTGGTTACTACTACATGATCAGATATCTTGCAAATAAGACACACAATTAAAATATCATCATATATGAGACTGGGAGTTACAGATTGTGTGAGATAAGTCCCACCATGCTGAAGCAGACATTTGATACACTTGTGGAGCCTCAAGAAGAATTCTGGAAAAATGGAGTTTTGAATCTGTATATGGAAAAGAGCATGATTATGTAGAAATATAGCTGAAAACAAGGGGACAGAAAACAGCAAAAACAAATCATAAATCTTTCATGTAGAACAAATGGTTAGCAAACCATTGTAACAGCAAGAAGGGATGTAATCCTTGTAGACATGTGACAGACCTCAAATTTTAGTTAGTACTGGTCAGAACAAAATGGCCAGGTTAAACCATACTAGAATATAGTTAAAATAAGTAGACAGCTCTCTCACTTTGCATTTGAATTTCTTTTCTATGAGAGGCTGTATTTAGAACTTGTCTACTCTTTTTTTTTTTTTTTTTGAGGCTAGATCTCGCTGTTTGCCCATGGAACTGCAGGCTCACATTCCCCGGGGTACCACGGACTCAAGTAATCCACAGCCTCAGCTTCCTAGGTAGCTGGGATTACAGGCGTGCACCACCAAGCCCAGCTGTTTTTTGGGACTAGGTCTTGCTATGTTGTCCTGAGCGGGACTCGAACCACGATCCCTCGCCCCAGCCACTTCATCAGCTAAAGCTTACAGGCATGAGCCACTGAGCCCGGCTAGAACTTGTCTAGTCTTTTAAGCAAGGCAAGGAGACATCCTAAATGAAGGAATTAAGAATGGAGTGGTATTTAAAAAAAACTCCTCATAATACATTTTCACTTTGCAAAGAAAAGATACATGAATAAGTTACTTTTTTAGCAGCTTCAACAAAAACAAGTAAAGATTAAAAAAATAGAAACTACAAGCTAAGAAGCAATAAAACAAACTAAAAGAATGTCTTATTATTACGTAGCTTAAAATTAGCCATTGCCTGGGATTGGAAAATGTTTATTGTAAAAGCTTTTTATAATGGGAATATTATTTTACTTTAATGAGGCAGTTCAGACAATTGGGATATACACTTAGATTAAGAGTTATGAGGAGACTAAACATCTTTGAATAAATAAAAATCATTAGGCACCAAAGGAAATTCAAAGATTTCCCTGGAATATCTAGTATAATCTTTTGTGAGAGAAAAGTTAATGTAAATTTTTTGGGGGGTAATGATTAACTTAGTTCTTTAGTTAAAGGGAACTCTGCCCTACTGACATTGCACATTTTTACGTATTCAAAGGCACTGTAAAGACATTGATGCTTTTCTTTCACTGGGAATGATTGACACTAGTCCAGGAAAGTGGTGGGCCCTGTTCTTAAAGGATCAAAGAATGAACTGGAGCTAATTTCCTACAATGATTCAACAGCTGAGAATTTAACTAAGAAAGAGAATTCTGCCTATTGCCATTTATTGAACTAATTAAAAATGAAAAC
This sequence comes from Uropsilus gracilis, assembly GCA_004024945.1. NCBI lineage: Eukaryota > Metazoa > Chordata > Mammalia > Eulipotyphla > Talpidae > Uropsilus > Uropsilus gracilis. Next base: position 37,043 of record PVHY01002933.1, on the reverse strand, counting down.
AGCTTTCAATAAAAAGTATATATCAGAGCATATACTAATTAACCTAATCCTTCTCTTTTGAAGGTTACCAATGCTCAGTTGATTTTGTTAATTGCTTCATTAACTATTCTGATTCTGGAATAATTCAAGTTCAGGCTTTCTTGACTCACATTCATATCCTAGCATGACCTCTGATCTCAGATTGGATTTTTTTTTTTTTACTAAAAAACCAACAAAAAAAAGAGGAGACTAAGCATTTGAAGAGAGCTTCAAAGATTATTTGGTCTCATCTTGGTCTTTAGACAGTATACGCTAAGCCAATAAATAAAGACCTGCTGTCTGTGAATGGGGGACTCACTGAGCTTAGACCATGGAAAGGCAAGTGAAGTTACAATGGCCAGAATCTCATGGGTCACCTCACCCCTCTGAAATCCATGATCGACTACTCCAGCAGGAATAATGTTTGGGAAAGACAGCACAAAGCCAGGATGCAGATTCCATCAGAATGACAGCTGCTGGGCTGGGTGTGGTGGTGCAGGTCTTTAATCCCAGCCTAGGAAGGGAGGCCGAGACTAGGAATCACTTGAGTCCATGGGTTTGAGACCCACCCAAGGCAGCATAGCCAGACCTAGTCTCAAAAAATGGGTGGGCATGTAATCCCAGCTACCTGGGAGGCTGAGCCTGGGGATCACTTGAGACTGTGGTACCACGGGCAACATAGCAAGACCTAGTCTCAAAAATAAAATAAAATAAAATAAAAGGGACAGTTGCTAACATTCCTGTAATCTGGAAAGTATTTTTCCAGTGACTTATAATTGTAGGCTACTGCCGTGAAACAGCTGTGCTTTTAGGGCTTCTAGACTGTGCTTTACCTATTATAGAAGTTTTTAGAAGATGTTGGAGTCAAGAGGTGCCACAGCCAATCAGACCTGTCCAAACCTTGTATGTTCTATCTTTTAATCTACTTTTTTAAAAAAAAAAAAAAAAAAAAAAAGAGAGACTAGGTCTCGCTATGTTGCCTGGGGTAGTTCTGATCCCGTAGACTCAACCAATCCCCAGCCTCAGCCTCTCAGGTAACCGGGATTACAGGCACATGTCACGGCACCTGGCTCTACCATTTTTTTGAATGACCTTACTGGTCTTAGTGAAGTCTATGACCTTGTGTAATAAAACCATAGCTTTTGAATAGAGTCCTCTGTAATTTTCACCCACTGAAGTTTTTAAGAGAAATACCTTTTCATTACCATCTTCAGCTCTTACCAAGTAGCACTTGACTCAGAAGTGAGGTTTTCGGAAGTGGTTGTAAGGGAGAGAAAAAATTCTGGAACAGATTTTATCTGGTTCACTGAGTACTTTTGAAGTCTTGGGTAAGAGTGAACATTTTGTAGACTCCTTTGTGCATCTGAGAAATTTTCAACAAGGCGGGTAGCTGGATAAAAGAGAAACCTGACCTACTTGGAGATAAAAGTCTTCTAACTGGGGTGTGCCGAATTCATCCGAGGACATTGGTTCAAAGAGAATATTGAGGTTTGTTTTTTTTTTTGAAAATTCATTATTAAAAAAGTCCATTGTATGATTAGGTCAGTTGCATGATTGTTGGGATCAATGGATGCCTCATCAAAGGTATACTAATGCTGGTTCTTCTCTTCTGTTGAACTATGAGATGATACAATTTAAGTTCTGGCTTCCTATAAAAAGGTGCCATGTGTACCCAGCAGGTAAGTTCCTATAGAGCTACATGTGGAGAAAACATATAAAGAAAAACATATGAAGAAAAAAGACATTTTGTTTATGTTTGCTTTTATTCTTGCATGCATGGTAACTATTTTACATATGAATTTCAGAAGAAAATCTAAATCTGGTTCTGGTGTTTGGCTCACCAGGTTGGTCTCGATCTTTGATAAATGATGAAGTTACCTTGTTAACCCCTCCTTCCCTGAGCAGTTCAGCTGCAGATCCTGCCTAAACTCTGCTCTGAGCAGGAAGTGGCTTTTTCTCCATGCCAGATCTCATTTTGGTGACAGAATCTGTGAGATCTTGAGACCTTAAGTCAATAACCAGCCTGGAAGAGAAGACATTTGTTTAAGAAACAAAGGTGAAGGTGGCTGACAGATGAAACTTTGTGATTATTTTCCAAAGGCCCAGCAGTTGGCTCTGAAATCTAGTGATGCGTCTCTGAGGTAGGCCTGTCTTCTTTTTTGAGTTTATTCTAGTGCAAAACTGTGTCTGTTATCAAACTATAGTATATAGTTTTGCTATTGAAACAGAGAAGAGGATATTGTCCAAGACCTATGAGGATGCATATTGAATCAAAATAAAAGCCTATTGAAAAGGAGAAAAAAAAAAAAAAGACAGGATGATAAGCATATTGTGTGCTCCTAAGTGAGCAGTGTCTATGATAAGATGCAGATTCTTGGAGAAAAGTGTTCCTTTGTCCCCTCCCACTCCTATAGAACAAGGAAGGCAAACATTGATGCAGGGTTTTCAAAATGTAGAAAGGATCCTTTGATAAAATATATGGAGGAAGGCATGTCAGAGAGAATAAAGGGTTGGAAATGCAAAGTCCATTTTCTCCAAGAAATCACCCTGTATTTGGTAAGAAAAGTACTGGATTTTTTTCTCCTATCACTGTATGTCCTTTATTTACTGCTTGAAGGCTATAATAATGTCTGAAAAAAATGTATATTATATGGGCCTGGATTTCTAAGCTTCAGGAAGCTCAGATCTTAAAATAGCAGCTCAAGAGAAGAACTGAAGCATTTTCAAAAGTCAGATAATTATCAGCCCCAATAAATCTAGATGACCAAATTTCCATATCAAAACAAGTCTGAGGTCTTTTTTCCCTCTACAGAAAATTTTTTACTAATGTAATAGAAAAACAGTTATATGTAAGTCAAGTATGTGTAATAGCAATCACATTTTAAATGTTACTACTTTTTGAAAGAAATTCTGTGATGAATCCTTTTGACAGAGAAAGATTTTATTTTCTAACATGTAAAACTATCTCCAAAATATATAAGCATTTGGATTCTATGCAAAAAAGAGCTCTCCTCTGTAGCCTCTTTACCAAGTGGATAAGTTTGCCTGTCCAATATGTGATCATTATTTTCTGTTAATTCTTACATTTTATTCAGTTTAATACTGGTTTCCATTTTGGCATGGGAAAGGTAAGAGAGTAGAGACTATGCTTTCAATGAGCTTATAAACAAAAAGAACCACAACTTATGCTTCTGTCTTGCCTTCAGATATGGATTTCCATATCTGCCTGTGAAAGGTGAACAAACCTGTAGAGACCAAATTTTAATCTAGAAACTATTACTAAAGAAAAGAAACACGCATGATTCAATCATGAGGACAAAGGTAACCAACTACACAAATGAATCCATCTTGTCTAGCCTGATGACTGCCATGCAATATACTTTTACAGGATTTGGAAATCAAGATAATTAGATCAAAAGCCATTAAAACTCAGATCACTGGGAAACAGAAGACACTGATGCATGTTTCTCAAGCATGCAATTAAAGCTTGTAATTTGGTGAAGGGCACTTTGGCAACATTTCTTTCCAAATGGGACATTTCCATCCCCAGATGCACCAGGGCAAGGCAGGGGAGAAGAGAAAGCAGGGCCTTCTTTGCTTTGGGGAATAAGGGATTAATGCCGAAGTGAGGCACCCAACCCACTCAGATCTTTTTGGGATGATGCCACCCGCCACCACATGCTTAGCTTCTAAAGTGCCTGAACGACAGAAATGCCAGGTCTGGGGCACACCCACAGAATTCTGACACTGTAGAAAGAGACTCCAAAACCTTCAAGGCTGAGACATCCAAGTCACTTTTCTTCACTTCCTATAGATTCATAACTTAGCTGAGAGAGACGTCTATTCATTCAGGGAATCCTGGATGGGACATCTTCTCTTTGACAGAATCTTTACAAATAGAAACAACACCACACACAAGATCCCCGTGGCAGGTACTGGACATTGATTTCCAGTGAGTTACCCAACCTTTACAAGTCTTAAGGATCCTATAAACTTTGAAAGTTGTAGTAAAATATTTATAGAGCAAGTCAAAGAAAAGGCTAGCACAGGCGTCTCGACGACATTTTGACACAACTAAGATTCATTTCTATCCCTCTTGCTTTTTGATTCTGGAAGGTTGTTATATACTTCACTTGGCGGTGTGAACTATCAGCATATTTTGCCTCATAGACATGGAGTGGTGTGCTTTCTGCAGCTGCTGTATTCTTTCCTTTTCTTACCAGTATTTCCTTGTGAAATCTGAGCGATGATTTTGGTGAAAATGATGGTCCAAATTTACTTATGTCAGAGTTAAAATCACTTAGGTCATCACCCCTTCTGACTTTTTCTGAGAAATGATGTTGGAGCTGTTTTTATGCTGTGCGTAAAAGACCCTAGAGCAGCAACTGGTGTTTCAGGATTTTAGAAGAGATATAAAAATGAAGCCCTGACTAATAGCCATCCAAAGCTCCAAGAGACTCTTTATTCAAATAGTCATAGGACCCTCGTGGAACTGCATCTGGAGAAGCCCCATTTTTGCCGTTGTGCCTTCATTTCCCCGCCAGCTCCTCACATCCTTCCCTTCCTGGCCAGGGCGCAGGGTTCCAATAATAGAGCGCTGTTCCGCAGACGCTGCAGGGGCACTACACAGTGGGCGCTGGGCTTCAGAGAGTAATTCAGGGCTCATAAACATGCAGGGGGAAGGCGGCGGCAGGAAAATGCTATCGCATATGAAGGTGTGCAATATTATTCCAGGAAAAACATATGAATGTTTTGGAAGTCATGAGGGATTTCCTAAATAACTATGGTACACGGCAGCCAAGAAATTTTTGCTCAGAGAAAGTTCAGGTTTATAAGAAAGTGTGTTTTGAGGCAAGGGAAGGTCAAGAACCATGGGCAAAATAACGTCTTGTTTGGTCCTGCTACCCTAACTCAGGGGGTGAAATTAAGTTCATGTGCTTTTATGCAAACGTATGATTGTAAAGTAATGGATTTGGTGCCTGAAAATATCTGAATGAATACATCTAAGTAAATGTGGGCTTCAAGTTAGCCATGGTGAAAAATAGTTACTATGAAATGTTTGCTTAGCCTTTTGGGGGGAACTCTTTGCTCAGACCCTTTTATTCTCTAGATGATTTGATTTTTCTTTCAGTTTTCCCTCTAGATTGCGATGTGCGCGACTCCTCTGAGAAGCATAAGCTGTTGTATACATCACTGCTGTAAACTTTCCCATTTAACACTGTAATTAATTGTTTGTTGGGTTGGTGCCCCATCCAGGAATGTATGCTGGCATGGAGTAAAAATGTGAAGGAAAAAAAAGTGTTGAGTTGAATGGCCTTCAGAGCTAGTTTATGACCCATGTAAGAAAATGTGCCTAGTATTTTACAATTACATTCCAAAGCAGTGTCACAGAACTTGATCACCTATATTTACCAGCTCTGTTTTTAAAAGATTTTTTGGGTTGATTTTAAGATTCAAATGCGCCTTCTTGTTATAAGCATTGAGACCATTTTAAAAGACTGTGCTCTTGGCTCTGGAGGGAAATCCAAAGGGGGAATTTCCAAAATATTTTGAACCATGACAGCATCATTGTGTAGTGATGCCCAGTGGAAAAATATTTTTTAAAGCAGTGGAACTGTTCTGTCAAAGTTGCTAAGAATTGCTAGAGGCCAAGAAATCAACTTACTATTGTAGCAGACTTAATTTGTGTGGGGAAATTCAGCATGGACATGTAGTTTGCCTAAGAACAATAAGTTGTAGAATAAACATCAACAATCTGACTCTAGCTATTGTAAGCTGAGACATGGGGTGCTCTACTCAATATAAATCAAGTCTAGTTTTAGGAGGGCATTGTTCTTTGCAGCCTCTCGGAATCTAGATTTAGATTTTAGTGACTATTTCTAAAATAGTTCTAAGGAATGTGTGTGTGTTTGAGTGTGTATGTGCATATTTGAGTGTATGTATGAACACACCAACGTTTTGTTAAATTACTTGTTTAGGGATATTGAGAAGTTCAGAAGACAGCCTAACCTCTTTACTCCACATCAAGGGAAAGATCAGAAAGAGAAATTAAAGCAGATTCAGTCCAGAGCATAGATCCCCAGTCTCAGTGTTAGAAAGACCAGTAGATGGAAATGTCTTTGACAGTTGTGACTGTTGTCTGGGGCCATGGAGGCTGCATTGCATCTGATGGGTTCCATTTATAAGAAGGGGCAGCTCCTGTTGACAGTTGTCTTAGAATGAAAATCAGCAGGTCTGGTTCTGAGAACTGGAACTGCAGGGTTAATCTGTGCTGAGGGGTGAAAAAGACCCGGAGACTATCTCAGAGGAGGCTGAGCTGGCTCCATCATGTAAAAGGTAGCCAAGAGCTGGGCAGAAGGCCTGCATTGGTTTTTGGAACTGTGAACCTCTAGAGTTTCCACTTTTAATAAGCATGTAAATGTTTCTCTGAGTTGTAATTGTGTCAACCCCAAGCCTTCAGTAAAATTTTATTAAACAATCTGACGGTGCCTAGCTGTGCTTGGGGGAATTAAAGGCAGAGGTGGTGTCTGCACTTGGAAGGCTGTGCTATGGGGAGGGCACAGCTGCCTGGAGAAGCAAGATTCCAGCTTGTTCAAGGTGACACGCAGAACTTACGGTCAAGGCAGCTGGGGGATGCAGGGAGAACAGATGGGTGGCACATCTGATATCTCTTTGGAATTCTCTGAAGTGTCCATGGAAGAGAACTAGGAAGAATAACCCTCAAATCAGGGGACTGGACCTCAAAATCATGACCCAGAGACTGTGTGGGACCCCTTATCCCCATGGAATCACCCCCTTATTTCCCCTTTCTTCCCACCGTCCAGTTCTTGGCTTTGGTATGAAAGACTATTTTTTCTCAGTCAACCGGTCACCTTAATGTCACCCTCTCAGAGAATAGGTCTACCAGGACCACCTGTCCAACATCTTTTTTCCTGCCTAATTCCCTGTTGTCTGCTTATTTAAATAACTAAATATAGCCTCAATTAATTAGTTAATGTAGCATATAGTAGGGTTGATGAAACAAGAGCTAAATAAATTAGATGGTGAGTAAGCAATGTATATAGATGTTGGAAAGGCACAAGAGTGAAGTCTTAGAAAAGAAAAACTCACTGAACAAGGCATACACAGGGTCAAGAAGGGTCAGCAGAACACATGGAACACACTCCAGGAGGATATAGGCACACGCACATGCACACACAGCTCTTCACTTCAGGGCTTAAGTTGTCCCCTACAAAGGTAACATTTGGGTTTGTTCCCTCCACCTTAATCAACATGCCAGACCTGCTCCCGAATGGGGCACTATGGATCTTTAGTCTCCACTTCTTTCCTCTGGGGCTCTGCCCTCTGGTTCTCTCAGGGAGTCCCTTCAGTACCTTCCAGTGTCATAACCCTTCTGGTTAACATTCAGCTCCCTGGCCACTACTGCTCATTGTTCTGTACCTTTCTCTCTATACCTTTGGCCTTCCTATTGAATTCCCACTCATCATTTCCTCATCCCACTCTCCTGGATGGAGATGAGGTTCATCTTCCTTACTTGTTGGGAGGATGGGGGTGATGAAAGTAGCTCACCACTCTGAGCTTCAGTTGAATCTCTTCAAACTTTTCCAACTGCCAAGATCAGTGACTCTAAAGAAAATGGTTGAGTATGATGACCCTCAATTTACTTTTTTTTGTATATAAATATTTATATTTTAATTGGTAAATGTTTATCAGAGTCACACAATTTAGTACCTTTGAAACTACATTACAGGTATAGCAAATTTGGACATGAAAATAGACATGTTAAATAATAAGCACCAGATTTCTCACTATATTAAATGAAGTTATAGAAAAGGAAAAGAGATATGTTGCAATGAACTCTGGGGCTGAATTTGTCAAGAGATACCATTATGAACAGGACTTATATTAGCAGAAAGAAGGCAGACAGTAAAAGAGAAATATGGGATGGTCTCACTTACTATGAAGGATAAAGGAAAAAACAAGCAAATGAATAAGGAAAAACAGAAACAACCAACAGAACTGAACCATAGAACAAGAAAGAGGGAGGAGGAAGAAAATGGGGAAGGAGGAGGGCACAAAAGCTTAAGAAAGATGGCTAATGGGTGTTAAGGAAATGGGAGAACCCCGGGGTACACAACGATGTTAGATAGATAGATGATAGATAGATAGATAGATAGATAGATAGATAGATAGATAGATAGATAGATAGATAGATAGATAGATAGATAGATAGATAAGTAGATAGATAGGTAGATAGATAGGTAGATAGATAGGTAGATAGATAGATAGATAGATAGATAGATAGATAGATAGATAGATAGATAGATAGATAGATAGATAGATATCGATACAATTATATATATAAAGTCCCTCAGTTTAGGGTATTAGTAAAAACCCCTGGTGTGACCATTAAGAGTGAAAAAAGATTCCATCTCCCTGACATAAGCACAGAAGTCTCTCAAAGATGATAATTTCTTCTTTCATGTTTTTAGTTTAACTCTACAGAGAGGTTGATGGCTTCTGAGGAGTGCTGTCAATTATCCAATCTGTTTAACCTTTCTTATCTCCAAGACCTGCAGAGCTAAGGGACCCTGGGCAGACAAAGTCCCTCCAAGGAACTGACCTGTCACAGTAAGGATACACTTTCAGCAGAACTGTGTAGGAAGTGCTGCCAGTAATTTTCTAGCATATAGATTCCCCAACAGGGAGCAGTTGATAAATCAGCTCACTTTTTATTGCATTACCAAGTCAGAAAGTTATCTGGCCTATTTTTACTTTTTTTAAATAAAATTTTTATTTTTTTATATATTTCACATCATAAAATACAAACTTTAAACCCCTGTTTGTCTTGCAAGACACTTTTTGCGAGATCTACATCTTAGGAAGGGATTAGAAAGTGGAGTCTGGAGTTATGCCTGGATTTTGTCACCTGGTCTAGCCATGAAAGTGCTGTGTGAAGCACTTTGTGGGGCCAAGTGTCCTATGCTATGGGATGAGGTGGGTGGAGGGACTTGTCAGTGGTGATGTCACACTCAGGGCCCTCTTATGTCCTGATTCCCAGGAGTACCAACTTCATAAAAATACTCGTCTTACTCAGACTGCCCATTAACCTTTCTAAGTTGGCTAATGATTCATGTCGTTAACTCAGGGATGGGAAGACAACTCCCAGAGAAGCTCTGGTGCCTACAGCGGGTGGGATGTAATAACTTTGCAAACCCAGCTCGCTGTCTTCAGTCTGTCTGGGTGTGGAGATAATGGTTTTACCTCCTCCATCAGTGCATTTTATTGCAGTCATAATTATGTATCTTTTCGACTAGCACCTGCCATACTCATGGGGAGAGGGAACCCAAAGAACAATGTCAAGTTGCTGGACCTACATGATAGGACGTCACCAATGAAGGGGTGACTTGCGTCTCAGAAGCAAAGGTCCCAGTGGGCCAGGAAGCAGCCCAACCTGTATCTCATAATCTGTTCTCATTTCCCTTATTCTTTGGTTTCTTCCCTTATTCTTATTATCTGGTTAAACTTTTATCTCTGTCCTTTCTTTAGGCCTCTGATCATCAAATATCAGAATGTCATAGGGTTCAACCCACCTGCTTTGTTTTTAGTTCTTCTAGAGCAGTGATGTAAGTCACAAGGCAACAAATGAGAATAAACTTAAGAAAAACCTTAAAGTTAGGGGTAGTACCTATTGAATATAAATTGCTCTAGAAAAGATTGCAGGGCAGTTGCACACTTTTGCGTGGCTTCACAACTCTTTCTATTTCTTGCCATGAGACATGAATTCATGAATGAATGATGGCGCTTATGAAATGTCATGTTATCCTAGTGCCTGGAAAAAGTCCTAGGTAATTTCACCTCAAGCATTTTCATGCAAGCAATTTTGCTGTTACAAACATCGTCACCACCTAACTCATTGGCTGTGAGGCAATTTTGCAGTAGAGGGATATTCAAAGGACATCATGAACCATGAGAAATAACAAAACTAAAGAGACAATGTTTTAAAATACTCAAATTTGGCTATATTGTGAAAGATACAAATGAAAAATACACTGAACCCCTTTACAGATATGTATAGACTCACAGCATTAGTGCTTAAAGACATGAGTCTTCATGGATTGTATCCAAGCCCTTGTCTTCCAAGTCTTCTGTTTATTCGGTTATTACACATTTGTTGTATTTCTCATCATGGAACTCACTTGTACTGTGTATTGGTGAGGATACTTTTAGAGAAACTCATTATTAAGGGATTTTATCCTTTTGAAAAGGCAAATTTAGCAGAGGATTTTGTATGCTTTGGGTTCATGATGAACAAAATAAGACAAGACTAAATTAAGTATGAGAGACTATGATGATCTCAGGAAACTGTCAATGTCACTCTGTGACATCACAACAACTCTGCTGTCAATCGTGATGATTGTGACATATTAGTAATAAGAATTTGGGGACCATCTTTGAGTCAGTCTTCAACTGAAATGCCATCATTGGGTGTAGGATTATATGGCGTGTGAAGTCAGAGAGTATAAAGCCAGATCACATATTACTATACAAGCAAATACATTAGTTTTCAAGAGTTGGTTTCCTGTTTTGTGAATGAAGAAATGAAACCAAACTGTCAGCCAGTTTTCTTTTCCCTTTTAAGGCAAAATTGCATTATGGCCAATTAGTTTTGCGGTGAACTTGCTAGCTGTGAAGATGCTTGAGGCAGAACTATTGGACACACCTGAAAATAGTTGTTCTGAATTTCTGAGGCACAAGAAGGATGTATTTACAGAAGGAGTGATTGTAGTCAGAGGCCGTGTGGAATACTGCAAATAGCAGCAGGCTTCTGCAGCCAGGAGATCTTGTTTGAATTAACAGTACTTCAAGACAGTAGTAGTCACTACTCGTTCCAGATGTGGCATGAAAGGAGAAAGGAAGAGCCAACATTGCTTCCTTACCATGTGACACTTATAATCACTTCCCATGTTAATGTTTATATATATTTTATTTTTCTATCTTCATAAAAATCCTACAGAATAGTCGCTATTTTAAAGATACTCTGAGAGTTCTCAATAAAGCATCAAGGTCCTTATCAGCAGACATTAGGAGCCAAAACCTATGTTCAGCTCAGTCTGATTCAAAGTCTCATTTCTTTACACCTAACAAGACTGGCGACTGGGTTCTGTAGATGCTGGGTGCTTATGCATTTGGCATGGGCATCCCAAGAACCATCCCAACTTGGACACACCACCCTTTCTTCCTGATCCTCTCCTTCTGGAATATTTAAAGAGGACTCTTCATTTTCCATTAGCATTTTTCCTCCAGGTACTGCTGCTCTGGCACCCAGTCTTTCAGTGGTGTCACTCCCAGGGGAGTTTGAACTCAACAATCAAAGCAGCTGCTATTAGTAGTGTTTGATGATTTCCCGAGTTGCATTTTCTTGTGAGAAAACCAAGATAAAAAGAATCTCTGAGTCACTTGTATAAGGTAAAATGGAACTGTGTTGGAACCTTGAGCTACCAAATTCTTTTTAGATCATGTGACTGCTGTAGGTTGATGAGCCATTAAATCAAGTAACAATTATACCAGGAGGGAGGAATGAAGGAGAGGAAATAAATAGTTTTGATGCTGGCATTACTGCTGTGCTGATTCTCAGAGTGATCCTGTTTTAATCAGTTCCCATGGTAAGGGGCATGGATAAATACTGCCTTCGCATGTACACACAAGTACTGGACTTAGAAATAATGAGGACTAATGCAGTAATTTAATACATATTAATCTGTTTGCTTACTTATTCTACATCTGTCACAGTCTATAAACCTCAGCAACCTAAAAGCTGCTAATTCTACCCTGGACATACAGCATAGAGAAATGCCAAAAAGAAAGCATGGAAACTTAGCTTGTCTGCAGCTTGTAAGTGGATCCATTATCGCTCGCAGTGGATTAGCCCATCATTCTAGTTGAACTTGAGTCAGTAGGGTGCACAGAATTTCCTCAGAAGAAAATGAAAATATGTTTAAAAAGCATTTTCTGTACAGTTTTGGTCATTTGATCATGAATGACTAGCTGTGAAAGGCCCTTGTGTATTCAATTCAATTCAGTTACCGAAGACAGGGCTTGGTCTAGTGGCAACTCAATAAACATTTGAATGATAAATATGTGCTGGGACCCTATTCCTGTATTATCTAGATAAGTATAAGGGACACCGTTTTTATGGAAACAATGGACATCAGTGAAATAGACATGGACTATCTAGAAAGCAAAACCAGAGTGTTTCAAATAAAGAGAATGAAAGATAGTAAGAGACAAGTTAATTATTATACACACCACAATAGGATTATTTGTCCAGTTGTATGAAATTTGTTTCATGAATCTGCACTGCAGAGCATGAAGAGAATGGACCAGGCACTGAATGACCTAGCATTAGGCATTTAATGGCCCAGTCTGTTGCTTTCCTCTGCTCATAATAAGGTCAAAAAGACCAGCTTTAAGATATTGTTGTCTCTAAGTAATTCATATGAGTTTAAAGACAGCATGATGACTACTATACACTAGAGAGTTGCTAAAATAATAGACCTCAAGGTTTTTCATCAAACAAAAACAGATTTTTGTAACTACATAGACACTAACAGAACATATTGTGGCAACCGTTTTATAATATATACAAATACTGGATCACTCTAAAGTGAATCCTTGAAAACTGATCATAGACTTAAAGCATCCAACAGAAGAATGGAGAGAGGGGGATGGGGAGGGTTGGAAGAGCTTAAAGGACTTTGGTGGAGGACTGTGGGTGCTTTAGTGGTGGGAGAGCTACAGCTATACCTGAGGGTAGAAATACTACACTGTCAAATATTAATAAAGATGTAAAATATGGTAATTTATTGCTTTTAAAAAGCTAATAGAAAAACAACAAAAAGTAAATATTTGTTCACTATGTTGATGTTGTACCCCTAAAACTGATAGAACATCAAATGTTAATTATACCTCAATTAAAAAAAAAGTGTTTGCTTCGGCAGCACATATACTAAAATTGGAACGATACAGAGAAGATTAGCATGGCCCCTGCACAAGGATGACACGCAAATTCGTGAAGCGTTCCATATTTTTAGGGATATAGGGAAAATCAAACAAATAAAAAATGAAAACAACCAATGGGACTGAACCATGGAATGAGAGAGGAGGAGGGGGAAGAAGGCAGGGGAGGTGAAGCGTACAAAAGATCAGGATAGTTATCAAATGTTAGTGAAGTAGGAAAGCCCCGGGATAAAATAAATAAATAAATAAATAAATAAAATAAAACAACAACAACAACAAAAAACCACACACACACTTACCATATATCGGAAAAGAACAACAGGCCAAACAACCAACAACTAAACATCAACTTAACCAAACAACAATTTGCAGAAAAATGGGAGGAGTGACTGAAGGAGGAATACAGAGGGGGAATATGGAGGGAGGAGGAAGGGGGATACAGAGAGGGTATATTGAGGGAGGAGGAGGGATCAATTAATTCACAATTGTGACAAATCAATAAAATGAATTAA
>PVHY01002933.1:0-23393 GCA_004024945.1 Uropsilus gracilis | reverse complement strand
AGAAAATTTCTGCAAACTATACATCTGACAAGGGAATGATTTCAAAGATTTATAAAGAACACATACCTTAACAAAAAGAAAACAATAATGCAATTTTAAAAACGGGCAAAGAGCCAGGAGCAGTGGCATGCGCCTGTAATCCCAACTACTTGGGATGTGGAGGCTAGGAATCACTTGAGTACATGGGTTTGAGACTACCCTGGGCAACATAGTGTGACCTAGTCTCAAAAAAATAGCTGGGTGTTATGGCACATGCCTGTAATCTCAGCTACCTGGGAGAATGAGGCTAGGGATCACTTGAGTCTGTGGGTTCGGAACTACCTTGGGCAACACAATGAGACCTAGTCTCTAAAAAAAATAAATAAATAAAAATGGGCAAAAAAGCTAAATAGACATTTCCCCAGCAAGATCATACAGATGACCAAGAGACAAATGAAAAAGTGTTCATCAATTACTATCAAGAAAATGCAAATCAAAACCACACTGAGATGTCATCTCAAAACTGTGAGAATGGCACATTCAAAAAGATCAGAAACAACAAGTGTTGTTGAGGGTTGAAGATAAAGGAAACCTCTTAAACTCTTGGTGGGAATGGAGCTGGTCCCACCCTATGGAGGTTCCTCAAAATATTACAACCTGCCACGTGACTCAGCAATTCCACTCCTAGGTATCTACCTAAAGACTACAATAACACTAATTCACAGGGAAACTTCCCTCCATGTTAATTGCAGTGTTATTTGCAATATCCAGATATGGAAAAAATTAAATGCCCCCCAAAGATAAACGGAACAAGAAGATGTGAGATGCACACATGCAAGCACACACACACATACACGCATGCACATACAGAGGAATACTACTCAGCTATCAAAAATGATTAAGCTCTTGCCATTCATGTCAAAATGAATGGAACTAGAAGGGATTATGCTCAGTGAAATTAGCTAGGAGAAGGACAAGAGGATGGGGTCACATATGTGGAATAGTCAGGAACAGAACAAAGGATCTGATAGAGCCAATGTAAAAAATGAATCCTTGAAACCTGACTATATGATGGAAACAACCAGAGCAGGAAGAGGAGGGGGAAGTGATGAGGAGTGAAGGGAGGTTTAGAGCAAGGAGGGAGGGAGCACAGGTGGTGGTGGTGGACTATGCTTTGGTGGTGGGAACATGATGGCAGCAATTCCTAAAGGGGGTGGGGGGACCTACTCTTCTAAAATGCAAACAACAATAAGTCAATTGACTCAATAAAAGAATAGTATTTAAAAAAAGTTAAAGGGGAAAAAAGGGAATATTGCTGTATTTAAGATTAAGGTAAACCAGGCCATGTTTGATGTCTGGCATGAAGCAGGAGTCAGTTCAGGGTAGCTGTTAGGATCCTTGTGGGGAAGGTAGAATTTGACAGGGCTCTCGATGGGGTTGAGAATTTCAGTACCTGGATAGATAAAAAAGACATCCCCTATGCTGAGTGCAGAGTGCTCATTCATTTATTTTCACAATGGCCATTGTATGCATAGTCTACAATTTATTTCATTTTTTCTGGCTATGGAATTGGATGGCTTTTCCATTTTCTGGGTACTACAAACAGTGCTGTCTATTAGTTCGTAGGGCAGTCATAACAAATTAGCACAAATTGGATAACTGAAGGCTACAGACATTTATTTCACAATTCTGGAGTTGAATCCAAGGTGTCAGCGTAGCCCTGGGTCCTCTGAAGACTCTAGGACTAGAGAATCTGTTCCTCTCCTTTCACTTAGCTTCTGGTGTTGCCAACAGTCCTGTGTTCCTTAGCTTGTAGACCTATTATCCGCAGTCTCTGTCTCCACTATCACTATCAGGGGCTCTGATAGCTCCACTATCAGGGGCTCTACCTGGATAGGCTTGTATTTTTTTTCTCTCTGCTTACAAGGACACCCATTCTATTGGCTTTGGGGTCCAGCCTATTCCAATATGGCCTTGTCTTAAACTATTATACAGCTGCTCTTATTTCTGAGTAGTTACATTTAGAGACTCTGGGGAGTACATGATTTTTAGGGGGACACTATCCAACCTGGTTCCTATGCCGATGAACTTCCCTGGATGTACATCCTGGTGTATCTGTGCAAGGTGCTGGTAAATTTCCCCTCCAGGTGGAAGTCCTTCGTCTGGGGTCACTGGGTCATAAGGCCCATGCATCTTCAACTCTACAGCACAAGGCCAAGTTACTTTTCCAGTTAGTTGTGCCAAATTACACTCCCACAAGCTGTGTATAAGAGCCTTGTTGTGGTTGGAATTAAAATTTCTGCCAAAGTAGTACATCTGCATGGTTTAATTTGTATTTCCCTAATGAATGGTCTTTACGTTCTTTTCTGCAAAATGCTTGTTCAGAAACTTTTGGTGATTTGCTTACTGGGTTGTCTTATCCTTTTTCTGTTTTTGAAGGAATTCTTTGTCAGTTATAACAATGGCAAACATTATCTTCTGGTTTGTGGCTTGTTTTTCATTTTCTTTATGAGGTCTTTTCAATGAAATGAAGAACTTCATTTCATTACATTGTACCATTTCATGTATATTTCATGCATTGTACATTTCATTTTCATTGTACACTTCATTACATTGAACCATTACATAGTACAAACGTTTTAAGTCTTTTTCTTTTTTCTTTTTTTTTTGGGGGGGGGGTTGGTTCCATTTTTATTTACTTTTTCTTTAAGGCTGGAGATTTTTGTGTCACTTTATTAGGAGGGGCAGTGTATTTTCATGCTTTAAGAATCCCCTTTCCTACTTGAAACCATAAGTAAAAAAATCCCTTTTTTCCTTTAGAAGTTTGAAGTTTTTTCTATCAGATTTGTCCACAGGGTTCCAGGAAATGATTGTAAACGGCATGAAGTTGGGATTCAGTTTCCTTCCCCCCCCATGATAAATATTTTGTTTTTCAGCATTCCCCTTCCCCTATTGATCTTCAACATTACCCTGCCATTTTTTTTTGATGACTAATTTTAATTTTCAATTTTTTTTGTTGAGGTGACATTCATTTACAAAACTGTCTCTGATTTAGAGGTGTAAGGATATATGTTTCTACACTACATCCACCTCCAAAGCACCCAAAATCTTCCACTGTAGTCTACTCAGTATCACCCTGTGGTTTAGACAAGTATCCACATGTATAGACCTCTGTGTGCTCTCTTGTCATTTGTCATCTGGTCGGTGACTTGAGCTGTTATCAAAATGTTGCTACTAGAAATGATTATCGATTATTTGATCATCATTTTGCATGTGTAGAGCTGTTGTTTACTTCCTATAAATTCACTTCTAGATGTGATTTTGCCATATCCAAGAGTAAATACATTTTTAAAAATTTCTCTTTCTATGTTTGGACCCTTCCTCATCTCATTGCCCCCTCCATGTGGATCTTAATTCTCTCAGACGCTGATTATGGGCACCAGCCAGATCTTCCCCTGCAGGAAGCCCCACCTTCACCCCTGACTGGTCCCGCAGCCTACCCAGCCCCCTTCCCTGGTGCTGCGTCAGTGACTTCAAGGTAAGACTATTGTAGAAGCCGCACCTCCAGCTGCGTTGGTGCTTGCAAATTCCCTGCAGCACCTTCTTCACTGGAAACCATCGCCACCGGCTTCGGGAGAGGTTTCTGAGCGCGCAGCGGTGTCACGTGGGCAGAGGCGCCCTCGCGGTCACGGTCACTAGCGACCGCTGAGGGTGAGGAAAGAGCGCAGCCACCGTTCACCCTCCCGCTGCGCCCCGGGCAGGGCGCGCAGAACGAGAATGGCCAAGTGGGGGTAGCTGGCGCCAACCCGAAGCTCCGGGGCGCGCTGGGACAGTCGTCCTAAGTCCCTGGCTGGGCTGTTCTTGGCAACGATTTAACCTGGCGACCTTGGCCGGCGCCTAATAGGTCAGACTGAGTCTCGGGTCGCTGACGGCCGCGCCCAGAGCCCGAGGCAATGGATGAACGGAGCGTGAAGAGCATTGCTGAGATTTTCCGATGTTTCATTTGTACGGAGAAATTGCGGGGTGCGCGCCCGGGTCCTCATTGCTCCAAGCTGTGACGTTTCAGCTGTATCAGACACTGGCTGACGAGCAGAGAGCCCAGTGTCCTCATTGCCCAGCTCCCCTCCAGTTAAGAGAACTGTGGACTGTCCTTGGGCAGAAGTAACACAGCAGCTTGCTACTGTTCAACTCGGCAGTCTCACCAAGCACCAGGAAAATGAAAAGGACAAATGTGAAAACCACCATGAAAAACTTAGTGTATTTTGCTGGACTTGTAAGAAGTGCATTTGCCATCAGTGTGCGCTTTGGGGAGAAATGCATGTTGGACACACCTTTAAACCTTTGGCAGAAATTTATGAACAGCACGTAACTGAAGTGAATGAGAAAAATGGCCAAACTACATCGACGTCTCACAGAACTGATCAGCTTACTTCAAGAAGTGGAAAGAAATGGAGAGGCTGTAAGCAATGCAAAAGACGAATGTGGTTGGGAAATAAGGAATGCGGTAGAAGGATGATTGCACGGTTAGGTACACAACTGAAGAATAAGCTTATAACTCTGACGGGTCAGAAGACCTCTTAAGCACAATAAACAGAGCTGCTGGAACCCTTGCTTCAGGAAGCAGAACGCCAGTCTTGGAGTAAGAGAGTTGGTGTCTAAGAGCTCAGAGATCATTATGATAGTTGAGAAGGTTCATTGAAAACCCAGGTCATCCTTTGTTACCACTCCAATTTCCACCAGATTTTCCCAGTAAATTAGTACCATCTTATGATTCAGCTACTTTCATTTTAGAGAATTTTAGCACTTTGTGTCTGAGAGCAGATCCTGTTTAAAGTCTATTGTCTTCAGGACTTTGTTGGAGGTTAAAAGTTTACCCAGATAGTAATGGAGTTGTTTGTGGTTACGACGTATCTATTTTTCTGGAACTCTCAGCTGGTTTGCCTGAAACTTCCAAATATGAATGCCACGTAGAGATGGTTTATCAATTCTGCAATGATCCTACCAAAAATATCATTTGAGAATTCGCATTTGACTTTGAAGTGGGAGAATGTTGAGGTTATAATAGATTTTTCCCCCCTATGGATTTACTTGCAAATGAAGGATATTTGAATCTACAAAATGATACAGTGATTTTAAGGTTTCAGGTATGTTCACCAACTTTCTTTCAAAAATGCCAGGACCAGCAGTGGTATCTGCTGCATCTCATCTGCTTATATTTTTACTTAATGAATATTTCCCTTTTCCACATCTTATGTCATTCTGAATGCTGTGATTCATGGCTTCTTTTGTTCAAAAGAGTTGATACTTTTTGTTAATAAAATGAACTTAAGAAAAAAAATTGTTCTGGAAGAAAGGAAAGAGAAAGGGAAAGAATAATGAGAGCTTAGATGCATTATAAATGCTTTTAATTAAAGTAACTTTAGTTTATAGCATTACTCAGGTCTCAGGTGTGCAGCATTATAATTTGATATCTTATATACTACATTACTCAGTTGGAAGCTACACAGGCTAGTTATATTCAACAAATAAATAATCTAGTTATATTCAACAAATAAATAATCTTAAAGAGAGGCTTATTGAGTTGTCTTCAACTCAGAAAGCAAGAGATTTGTGACCACCAGATAACCATCTCAGCCCCCCAAATGATGAGATGACTGATACTCGAGCTAATAAGTCTGGCTCAGGTGCTGACAAGCTTCTCCAGGATGGTCCTACTACAACTTCTGTGAGAGAAGCCAAAGAGGATGAAGAAGATGAGGAGAAAATTCAGAGTGATGACTATTACCAAGAACTTTCAGATGGAGATCTGGATCTAGTCATGTTGGTGAAGACGAAGTAAATCACCTTGAAGACAGGAGTACCTCTGCCACTTCCATAGCAAAAAATAACACAGAAGAAAATGGCATTCATGAAGAAAATGATGTGGAATACAACATGGAATTGGAAGAGGGAGGACCCATAGAAGACTCAACTGCCGAGAGACCTCTAGGTGATAACCCTGGCCATGCGGGCACCTGTAGCAGAATGTCCAGAAAACATATTTGTTTTCTGCTACCAGTAGTTTATTAGACATTGATCCTTTAATGTTAATACATTTGTTGAACCTTAAGAACTGGAGTCGTATGGAAAATTTGTGGGACTTACAGCCTCACCCACCTCATTCACTTTTGCAGCCCATAGCATCATATTCCGGGAACGATAGAGACCAAAGGAAGCAGCAGGCAATGTGTCAAACAGCCTCAAAAAGACTCAAAACTCAAACAGTGGAAGTCCAATGTATGAAAACAGAAATAAAGAATACACTCGCAGAAATAGAAAGCAGACATGCTGCTTCTGGAGATGTGCAAGCTAGCCTTTTTCCTGCTGACCAAGCAGCTCTGGCTGCATGTGGAACTGAAAACTCTGGCAGATTACAACGTTTCCGAATGGAACTGCTGGCAGAGTCAGTCATCAGTTGCCAGTTGCTACATACAAAACTCCACAAATAGGAAGAATAATCCAAGCCAACAGAACTGGAGGACTATCACTTCAAAATGCAGTAGATTCTGGGGAAAATAGTTCTTCAAAGGGAGACTAGCTAAAGCTCCTTCATGGAATCTAGGCTGTAATTCCCCAGCTTCAGAATTATTTTCTACATCAGTTATTCACATTCCTTCCAGCTGACTCCCTTTAGCATTCACCCCCAAATGATCATCTTCCTCCTTTTCTCAATAGCAGGTAAAGCTCTTGAGAACTGCAACCACAACAGCATCTGAGTCCAAAGCTTGACACTTACGGTCTTTGGATGTTGGCAGAATATTGCTGAGACGGTTATAGGTCGCAGCTTTGGGAGGATTTGCCTGCTCACAGACTGAGAGCTTCTTGGGGAGCCTTCACACAGAGTCTGTAGATGTAGAATGTGACCCTGAGAATGAAGAGCAGGAAGAACACACCAGCATGGGTGGCTCTAATGACTCTCATGGCACAGCCCCCAGATGAAGGGAAATGTTCCAGTTTTCCTGATGATGAACAAACAGGCCCTGAAGATCTCAGCTTTGATACTACTGAAAACTATGGAAGGTGACTTCAAATCAAGAGAATTGACTTGCTGGCTACCGTGACCCTTAAGTTTGCTGTGTATTTGTCATCAATCAGATTACTACATTTTGTCATTTTTTAAAAAAAAATCTGAAGTAATAATTCTAAAACTGTTAGAAAAAAGCACAATTCCTACACAGACCTTTATTTATGCACAGGAAAACAACAGGGAAAATTGTGGGAGAATTCTATGCAATGTAATGAAGTAAGTATAGTCTTAAGATAATTGAATAAAATAGGATGTTCACAAAGGGCATTTTGTTTACTAAAGCAAAAGGGTGACAGTGCATATACTTGGTAAGTTGTTGCATATCCATCCTTGGCTAGGCGCTCAAAGGAGCACCTTTATATTTTGTTTTCAATCTCAGTTTATCTTTTCATTAGCACCTATAGGTTCATGAACAGAATAATTACTCATGAGTAATGTCTTCTCTGTATACCCTTTATGCAAAATAACTGAAGTAATACTGGACTGAACCTCCTCTTTAGAATGTATGGATTGATTAAAAGTTAATTTTTCTTTTCCTTTTCATTCAAGTGCAGGATGTTGTTTAGTGGCATATGATCTTTCTTGTCTATGAATTACAAATATCATTTAAATGATGCATGTTAATGTGGATTTATGTTCCTCATCATGTAGGTACATGTAAGTTCATTTTAAATTATTTCATTTTTTTCTGCCACTTACTAAACAATGTAGTGCAACAAATGTTTTATGCCCTCTTTCTCCTTTATTTTCTTACCTAGACATTGATTTCAGTGATGATACATTTAAAGAGTCATACATATTACACACTGACTTCTGTAAGACTGTGTGGTATAAGGTTTGCTTTCATATTCTCTCATTGGTCCAATATAATTGCAGAATTTTGTCATTGTGTCCTGCATTTGTGTTTGAGCTGCTGTACTGTTTGTGAAATTACACTGAAAGCTAAGAAACTGTTGAAAAAGCATGACTGTATGTATACATATATGAGAGGCATCTCATCTGCTTATATTTTTACTTAATGAATATTTCCCTTTTCCACATCTTATGTCATTCTGAATGCTGTGATTCATGGTTTCTTTTGTTCAAAAGAGTTGATACTTTTTGTTAATAAAATGAACTTAAGAAAAATTGTTCTGGAAGAAAGGAAAGAAAAAGGGAAAGAATAATGAGAGCTCAGATGCATTATAAATGCTTTTAATTAAAGTAACATTAGTTTATAGCATTACTCAGGTCTCAGGTGTGCAGCATTATAATTTGATATCTTATATACTACATAGTGTTTGCCACCAAAAATCGAGTTTCCATCCTCCATCATGCAGATGATATCCCTGACCCTTTTTACCCAATGCTACTATCACTTTCTTTCTAGTAACCACCATTTTGTTCTGATAGTCTAGGAGTTTGTTTATTTCACTTCATTCACTATAAATGAGTAATGCCATACAGTATCTTCTTCATCTGATTTATTTCACTCAGCATGTCTTTAAATTCCATCCACAATGTGACAAATGACAAGATTTCATCTTTTTATGGTTGAGTAATATTCTATTGTGTATATATACTCCATCTTTATCTCCCATTTATCAATGAGATAAAGGTTTTTTAATAAGACATTGAAGAATCACTCTCACAAAGACATACTCAAATCCTATGTTTATGCTTGTGTGTGAGAGGGCACATCTGACATGAGGGAAGCTCTGTGAAGACCAGGGTTACCCTTGTTCACTGCTGTATCCTTAGCACCATCCCTGGTACATAGTATATACTCACTAAGGACTTGTTGAGTGAATGACTGTTAATTTTTGTTTCCACACTTAATCAGATACTAAGATTCTTTATGTAACTACTGATCAAAATAGATAACAAAACTACTAATTAAATAAAATTCTTTAGGGCAAATTTCTTTTATATCCTAGTAAAGGTCTTTTTCACAAACATTTTCCCAACTCCTACATCTATGGTCCCCTCCCCACTACAGATACACACAGAAGAACAAAGATTACATGCCACAAAGGAGACAAAGTATTTAATGCCCTATGGAAATTTTGATCATACTTTTTTCTATTTTTTTATTGATTACACATATATGTATTTATTTTTACATCGTTGTCTACTTCAATGTTCTACCATGTCACCAGGGAACCATCATCTTAATGTCTTGTGCTCATCCCCACCACCCACCAACCCTTGATTTCACCCTCCCTCCCCCTTCCTTGCTTTATGATTTAGTTCTGATGTCAGTTTGTCAGTTTTAACTTTTTCTTATTCTTTTGTTTGTTTTCCCTATATCCCTCATAAGTCAGAACATCTGGTATTTTCTTTTTCTTTCTGGCTTATTTCCACTAGCATGATTCCTTCTAGCTCCATTCACATTGCCACAAATGCATTGCTGGTGGGAATGCAAACTGGTTCAGTCACTATGGAAAGCTGTGTGGATCAGCTCAAACTACTGATCTGGCAATTCCATGGGATCCTACCCAAAGGACACCAAAACACTTATCCAAAAGGACATCTGTACTCCTATGTTTATTGCAACACTATTTACAATAACCAGGATATGGAAATAACCCAAATGCCCCCAAACAGACAAATGGCTCAAAAAGTGTGGTATATGTACACAATGGAATATTATTCAGCTATCAAAAAGACAAATGTAATGTGATTCTTCCCCCCCCCCTCTACTTTTTACTGCTAAAAACCATCTACCTGTCAATTTTTAAGCATCCCATCTCTAGGTAACATTCATTTGTGGGGTGAAGCAGGGCCCAGGTCTGTGAAGTCTCCAGAGCTTCTAACAAACTTTATCTATTCAGTAATGCCCTCCCCATGATATGGCACACAACTCTGTGAACTAAATTTCCACGGTGATTTCCAATATATTATACCAAACAGTGTCTTCACAGGTCTCCTAACAAACAAAATGTAAGGTCGAATTATGCCCAGCATGGTTACATGAACATGCAACCAGTAACAGATCTCTTTCTCCCCTTGTGTGTGAGGATACAACCTTTGGAATCTTGCAGACCTAGGTCAAATGCTGGCGCTCTGACCAGGTCGCTAAGAAACCTTGGGAAGCATAACCTCCTTTTCAACCACAATTTCCTCATGTGTGTGATGTGGATAATAATACCTCATTCTCCATGCTGCTGGAAGGATTAAATGAGAGATAACACATATAAAGTGCTTAGCACAATGCTTGGAACAGAATGTGAATGGCTACAGCTGTTAGGCACTCATAATTACTAGCCTGTCAGGAACGCTGGCTTCAGAGAGCTTAGCGGATCTGTTTGCATCAGATTTCTTTATTAACTCAGTGGAAATGGAAACACACTTCTGAGGAGTGAGGAAAGGGGGGGAGCTTTATTTTTAAATTTGGTTTAACAAACTGCCTTTTAAAAGTGTTGTTGCTCTTACTATGGGCTTTGATTCCTATAAATTTCTTCTGCCTTGCCCAGGAGTCAGGTACCAGGGGGCCAGTAATGACTTCATAAAGACAAGTGTTATGACTGGGAGCAGGAGCTCCGAGACTAATAAGGCTCCTCTCAGGCAGCGGTGCCCCTTCAAAGCCCCAAATCATCTGGCGTTCATCTCCCCTCCTCTGGGGTTTTGCCTTTAAGCACTCTTGGGCCAAAGCCACTCTCCTGGACTTCCTAACACATTGCTGGATGATGATAAGGTACAGCCAGAACATGAACCAACTCAGAGACATTGCTTGTTAAAGGCGAGATGTCACCTAAGAAACAAACCAATAAAGGATTCCTTGAATAGTAAAATAAATGCCCTAGGCAGTTCAAAGATTTTGCAAGTCGTAATATCCTTTGGAGGAATTAAAAAAAATAAAAACAACAGGTGACTTTAAAAACAATCTTTCATCTCAAACTGAAAAAATTAGAAATTGTATTTCATTGTGACCCAAGACCGATGAGCAATTCATTGTGATGCCACCTTTTTCTCTACCTCAAGCTGACCAGAGAAATAAGGAGAGAGTGCATGTGCATCTGTGTGTGCTTTTTCCTTAGTGGAAAGTGAGATGACTTCTAGGAATACTCTGAAGATCTTACTAACCAGAAACTCACTTGGCTCCTTAGAGATTCATTTAGCTTTTCCTCAATAACTAGAAAGAACATTTTGATCAGTTCCTAGAAGCATAAAAATAAGAGACAACAGTTCTCCTTTATCTGTGTTTTTGCTTTCTGCAGTTTCAATTACCCCTGGTCCATCTGGAACTATTAGGTACAGAAAGATATTTTGAGAGACCACATTCGCATACCTTTTATTATAATTGCATTATATGGACGTAATGGTTCTATTTTGTTATCGCTGTTAATCTCTCGCTGTGCCTGATTCATGTTTCACTTTATCACAGGTATGGATGTAAGGAAAACACATGGCACATACAGGGGTCAGCGCTCCTTGTGGTTTCAGGAAGCCCCGGGGGTCTTGGGATGGATGAATCGACCAAAATATTGGCTCTGATTCAGTCTGTACTTTTCTCTAAATAACTTCAAGACCAGCAATTCTCAGGACTCTCCTCACATTACCTGAAGATGTGGTAGACTTGACTGAAGGCTTGAAAGGAAAGCTAAAGGAGGCCAGGCAGGTCTCACACTCTCTGCCCCTCCACACACCGGCTGGGGTTCACTCCAGGCAGCCTGCTCCCCTCTCTCTCTGCCTCTCATATCCTCTCTCCTGAGTCACTCTGGAAACTTCCATTCTGCTCTTCATGCAAGACAGGACCACTCGGTACTTTTCTCTTAGAACTCTCAGCTTTCAGAGTCCAGAGGGGAGGCAGAAGACAGAAATCATAGGTGTGATTTCAACAGCATTTGACATAAGAATAATTGGCATAAGGTTGTTCACTGTTAGCTTACATGGCAGCATGTTTTGAGGTATCTGGGAGACATTCATTGCTGGGACAGATGCCACCTTCAGACCCGGGGAGGACTGAGGGAAGGACTTGGGACTTTGAAAAACAGAAAGCTTGAAGGTGGGTCTGGAGTAACTGGTATCTCTGAGCTTTGCGGAGGGCCTGGAGGGTGCTGAGACTGGGACTCTGGCTGATGCTGGGAAATATTAAAGCTGACCTGGCCGGTATCAGGAACACCATTCACTGGACTAGCCATGGCTTCAGAAAGAACCACCCCAGACGTGGGGATAGGGAAGCTATGGTGATGCCCATGAGAGTAGGAGGTAGAAAGGAAGGAATGAGCTCCCTTCCCACTCCCAGCCCTGCAGCTGCCTCTTGAAGGCCTCCTTGGAGAAACCTCACAGAAGAGAGCAGAGTATTTTCTAGCATCTCCTCCCACTACCACAGAGTTGAGTGCAAAAGATTTGGAACTGGGGCGACAGCTGATTGACTGAGGCACATGTCCCAAGACTTTAGGGTACTCACCAAATTTGGGGCTCCCTGGACATGGGTCACTGCCTCTAGCATGTGGATGTGGCTACAAACAACAGCAACAACAAAAGGCCATTGCCCATCATTTTAGGGAATGAGACTTTCACCATTTAGGTGCTCCATGCGGAGGTATATATTAATTTTCTCCTGCCTACTCAGCTTGCTTACTCGGATCAGATTTAGCATCCGCAGGTTTTCAATCTGTCATGTCTCTTTACAACTAATATTCAAATCTAAATTCTTTAGGATAGTTTAGTATCCACTTTTACCTCACAGTACCTACTTGCTCCTTCTAACACTGCTTTCCCAAACCAGGCTTTCTATAATATACTTTATGACCAGAAGGTTTTCTCCCAACCATCCCCCTCCCTTCTCTTCAGACCCACACATTTTCTTTTCTTTTTGTCAATGTGTTTGTTCTTTGATTATACAGGCTTAAGGAATTGAGTAAGCAATATAAGCCCCCCTCCCCAGGAAATACACAGAGACGGGTTGTATCATGTCATCCTGGGGGCACCCAGGTAGCCCACAGACATCAGATCAGGATGTCTCCTTGAGATTCAGGACAGAGTGACCCCCCCATCACCAGTCACTCACTTCACCTTTGCTTCTGTGCTGCATTTATTTACCCCTTTATTTCAGCAACATAGAATGGGTGGATTTCATCGACTAATAGACTAATAGTTTCTTGATTGATTAATGCCCAGGGCCAGCCCTCCTTCCCTCCATCACACAGGATCTGGTTTCACAATAACAAGCCGTGAATAATACAGATAGAGGGACAGATAGACATTCAAGAACGTTTCAGACACTTGTTCATAAGATACAAATTTTGGTATCTTTTGCAAATGTGGTAAAATAATTATATTTATTTTAAAATATCCCACACTTCCTACTTTGGCTCATCAGACAGGTACCTGCTCCTAGCTGATAGTTCAGAGGCTTTACAGCATTTCAGAAATATCTGTTTGGGGGTCACTGGCATTCAGAGTGTCAGGGAACCTCTGCTGTGCTTGGTGTTGCTCCTGACTCCATTCTGGTCTTTCCTGCCCCCTCTCTTCCTGCCCCTTCGGAAGCCCTGCTCTGTCATCTTCTTCAAGAGCACTTCTCATTATCTGGTTCTTCTTGCAACCCTCAACCTTCCCACCATCCCCAAACTGGTCTTGTAACCTCTTCACTGCCCAGCACACACCCAGTTCTCCCCTTCTGCTGCTGTGGGAGAGCAGGTGGCTCTTTGAACAGAGGAGCTCAGGAAAAGAGATAGCTGGGAGATCTGAAGGGAGGGTCTGGACAACCTTTGGCCCCACACAGTTCAAAGGCAGCAGCGGTGAAGCTGTCGCTGCTAACCTTCCCTTTCCTTGGTGCCCACCAGCATGGAATTGCCTGTCATGGAATCTTGGCAGGTACAGGGCTGAGGAGAAACTGTGGAGAGACTGTGGAGAGACTGTGGAGAGACTGGCTGTGTGAAGGGGTAGGGAAGGGTGAGGGGAAGGATGTCTTGAAGTATGCTTCATTATGGTGGTGCCAGATCCTCAGGTCTGTGTGATCTTGTTTTCAAAGTGATCTTGACGTTCCCCCAGAGTGTAGGAAAAATCCGCCACAGAGATTTCTGCTCTGGGGAAATAGCATCTGAACTCTGCTTCCTCACCATCCACATGGAGCTGTGTTTGTTACCTGTGTCCTCAACATCTCTGTCTACTGCTCTGATTTCCTGTGTACCTGCAGCCCTGGTGAATGACCCTGGTAGTGGTCTGATACTTTCTCTGGCCCTAGTAGTGGTCTGCCACCCCCTGTCATCACCTTGATCAAGTCTTAGAGCCATGAGTTCAGGCCTGCATTTTGAGATCCTATGGATATGAAATCTTATCTCTTTCACAATGATTTCAAGTAGAACGCCCATTTAGGGGCGAGGTCTTGTGAGTCTCAGAGAGGTCAAGTGACCGATCCAAAATCACACAGCCAGGAATTGGTCAAATCAGGCTTCACATGCGTTTAATTCCCTTATGACTGTCTTTTATGTGGAAGGTGGATAGAGCACCTGTCCCGTTCCTCAATGAGAAGAGTAAAGGGTAACAGCCCTCCTTTTGCATAACTGTATTCCACCTGAGAAGTTTTCTTAACACGGTGCTTACTGCAGGAAGCCACTGCCAATAAAATGCAGTTGGCATGTGAGATGAGACTCTGCCTCTCCTTGCCATATTCCATCTCGGTTCAGATGTACAGCAATGGAGTTTGACGATACAGGAAACAGAATCCACCATGGTTCAGCAAGGTATGTGTCCTTCAGTGTGGGATTTGAGGCTGGTTCCAGAGCTCTTAATCAAAGCCCAACAACTTGTGGAGAGGGAAGTGGGAAGGGTGGCAGGGTCACTGCGAGGGAGAACATTCCGTGGTGCCCATGTGGGTGTCTTCTGAGGTCTCCCCATAAAAGCTGTGTTGTCTTCAGTCCTTGTGCTCTGGGTAGCCCATGTGCCCTTAGGTGAAACCCAACACCAGCCAGGCGGGGTGAGCCATCCGCCTAGACCTCTAAACACAGCTGTGTAGAGGCAAATCACATTCTGGCAAAGTCAGAGGCTGGGCCCCTGCCTCCCAATGATGGATGCTGAGAAAGGTGCTATGGGAGCCACTGAGGAAGCCTCTGAGGATCGCTGGGGTTTGTGTTGCCCAGAGCATCATCCCCGTGCCCTCCTCAGCCAAGAGAAATAATACGGCTGGGCTGGGTCATGCACCTAGTGGGAACCGCAGCCCTTAACTGGAGGTTTCCAAGGAGAATTAAGCTGAGAAGCAAGCAACAGACCTGCATATTCATGAGCTCGTGTCACCCAGAGGTCTTTGGAAGGCCCAACCACTATTTCATTTCAGGAAATGCTGCCCTGACTCCAAAGTTAGCATTGCAAGGCTGTCTCTGACACCAAACCATAAATCAGGGTCATGTGACTAATGGCAGCGCAAGGTACCTGGCCAGGTCTCAGGTTGCCAGTCCAGGACAGCCTGGCTTGAGTTTCAAAGTTCAGAGAAAGAGGGAAAGCCCATCATAGGGCTGTATGACTTCTTAAACCCAACTTGGTGATGAAAGAGGACATCAATACTCATAAGATAGGGAGCAATAAGCTATTCTGATTCTGGGGAATCTAGCCTCAGGTGTTCCCTGAAGGAGTCTGATGAACTCATTACCTGCCCTTGTGATTAGACCTGAGTTATTTATAGCCCTTTGCTTGCTTTACAAGCCCTTGGTCAAGTGTATGGGTTACATGGTGCATGGGTTACAAAGGGGGGTGGCTCTTTGTATGGTGCATGGGTTACAAAGGGGGGTGCATGGGTTACAAAAGGGGTTGGCCACATGGGGATGCCTATGGTGAGAGGGTTGTTCTATGACTGTGCTTCTCTTGGAAGCTAGAGATGGTGAATAAATACCTCACATTTCCTCTGCATTCTGCTACTTAGGGAGGGATTGGCTTGTCATGTGTATCCGCTGCCCTCCTGGAATGGCATGAGGAGGGTGGACGTGGTCTTGGAGGCCTGGGAGAGCATGAGACCCCAGGAACTGATGTACCATCTTCCTGTGGAGGAGGCAGATGTGAAATGTGCTTCCTCAGTGAGCTCCTTCATCTGACAGAATCTTGTCATTGTGTTTCTTAGAGAAACATTGATCAAGTCAGCTTTGATTCTCTCTACTGGGAATGAAAGTAATTTGTTGGTTTATAAGTTCATAAGCAAAGAACACTGCCTAATAACCCTCAGTGTCTACCTCATTGTATATATTTTGATAGGATTCCCCATTTGGGAAGAGGTTCCTTAGCTCATTTCTGTATATCTATACATGTTTGTGTCTAGACATGTTTGTGTCTATACTTACATTCATATCACACCAAATATTTGCAAATGTTACTATGTAAAATTATCAACTGATTCTGTGTTCTGACTGGAAATGCAAGATTAAGAAATTGCTATATATTTGTGTGATGGAAGCTCATGATCACTGTTTGCTGGGCATTGAGATGACAGTTCATCATGATTAATGATAGAAGTCCAAGTCTTTCATGAGCATTTCTTTTCTCTTTTTTTTTAAGAGACTAGGTCTTCTTATGTTGCCCAGGGTAGTCTCGAATCCGTGGATTCAAGTGATCGCCAACCTCAGCCTCCCAGATAATTGGGTTTACAGGTACGTGCCACCACACCAGCTTCTCATGAATATTTCTGACAATTCTTTCCTTTTAGAAATTTGCTGGTGGCCAGAAAACATGTAATGCAAGTAAAATATTAGCCTTGCAAATCTTATTCTTGAACTTCCAGGGCAATTCATTTGCCTTTTGTGCTCAGATGAGTAGAACCAGGTATTTATGACGATGGACTTCGGAGTCAGATAAACCTGAGTTTAAATACTCCTCCCATTGCTAATAGCTGTATGACCTGGGCAAGTCTCTTAGTCTATCTGAAACTAAGTTTCCTTGTCTTGGAGTGGATATAATGGGCTGGGGTGACTGGGAACTCTAGTGGAAAGTGCTACTTCTACTTGTGACTCTTAGTAGCCTCAGGGATCAAGTCGCCCCCCCTGAAGATGTTGGGATAGAACATGCCAAGATCTCAGCTTCCTCATATCACTGTTAAGCCACAGAAATAATCCAGCTGGAAACTACTCAACTTCCAGACTTCTTGATATTGGACATAACAGGATGCCTTACTCGTTTAAGTCAGTTGATCTGGTGTTACTAACAGGTAAACATTTCCTAAGTAACGCAACCACAAAAGCAGCCATCTTCACATTGGTTTCAGGAAGCCTGAGAGATTTGGAATCAGAAAAGTGCCAAGTTGGGAAGTTTCCAGGGTGGATTGTGTGTTAAAGGAAAATGGATGGGAGTGAGTGAAACTTATGTCAGGGATGATTCCCAAAAGTCTGTTGCTATTGTCCAGTGAGGAATAACATCAGTCTGAGGTGTTTTATGTGAGGGGAGCAAAAAAGTTTGATGACAAATTTGAGCAAAAATGTAATTGAAGCAACGTGTCACAAAAGCCAAAGAAGGGAATGTGAGAAAATATTAAGAAGGAAGCAGTAAGTCATCATTACCACCTCCAATAATAGCCATGATCAAATAGTGAAGACTTGCCATGTGCTATGACAGTGTTGGACTGTTTACAGATTATTATTCTATTTAATCTTCATAAGAAACCCATAACATGTTCCTTACATTGTCCTTGTTTTCTGACAAGGGAGCCTAAGATGTGAGAGGGTTCAAATCCCGTGCATAAGAATAGACCCAGGATTCAGAGACTCACTGTTCCTGAAGCTTATTTTTTTAGGCACAGCATAATCTCCAGACACACAATAACACAGGAGGTTCACCAGCCAAGGGCACTGGTGGGCTAAGCAGCCAGGAAGTCATTAGTGAGGGACATTTCAGGTAAAGGATGTGTTGACTGTGACAATGAGGAAGAACAGTTGGTTGAGGGGATGATCTTTGGAGAAATCTCAGAGTGAAGACAGAGTCTTATCCTAGAGGGTTGACAGGGTCAGATAAGTCATTTCTTCCATTGGATATCCTGAGAATTGCTACTATGTCTTTCAGTCACAATTACGGTGATTTGGGGATTCCATGTAGAAATAATTCATCTTTGTGCCACTTAGAAATCGAGATATTTTTAACCCTCAAAGCTAGTATTTCTCTCATTTTATATTGAATCCTGAGTAAGAGATTCAGGAATTCTTATTGGGCCCCACTGGGAAGAGAATGAAGCTGTGGGTCAATAGTTCTTGGGAATGAAAGCCTCCGCCTCCTCATAGATGCTGAATGCAGTGTCTCTGGTAAGCCAAGTGATTATTTAGTATTGAATCAAAATTGAGTCCCTCAAGCCCCTGCCACGGTGACTTCTGTGTATGAGATTGCTGTTGTGGGGTGGACTGTTTTGGGTAACACCTTCGAGTTGAGCCAGACTCCACATGTATTTGGAAAAGCATTCTGGCTTGGATGCTGCCCTCTGTGAGCCAACCACAAATGCCAAAATTGCTGCCCAATTGCTTTAGTGCAAATGCCAGCTCACTTCTGGGTCATCTGAAAAGTTAGATTTCTCTTGATACTCCCAGGGTTGCTGTTGACCTTGGGGAAAATGTGCAGTCTGTAATGGGAAGGGGGAAGTATGGCCACTTTTCTCCAGGGTGAGATTACTAAGAGTTTCAAGACCCAGTTACAACTGCTTGTATGCAGAGTGCTGATTGAATTTGATGATGGGGAAAATGATTCCCTGGATTGTGTGCTACTAGGGGAGAGAAACCTCTCTGATTCTCCTGCCCTTCTTTCTCCTAGTTTGGAAACACTCCATGAAGAAGTAGAGGGCAAGTAGAGGGCATACTTTCCAATTAAACAGGAGGTTTCAACATGATGATGTAAATAACTAAATAATTATACTTCCCCAAGGCATTGTTAAACTTGTCCTTTAAGGAGAAGGTAGAACTTTTAGTTTGTTGTTGAAATAAATTTTGTTTTAGTAGGAAAGCTTCTTGAGGTCAGAGACCAGGATTTTTGGTCTTTTGTACTTAGGATAATCATTATTTCTGTTCATGAACTATTTTAAGTTCTCTTCTCTCTGGGTACATGGTAGGTTTCTACCTTCAACTGTCTGTGGGTAGAAGGGGCCCTGACCCTCATCTGGCCAACATTAAAATAGAAACAAACTGTGTTTCTGCTATGCTGGAAGAGTTAGTCTCCTATTGAGACCTATTGAGGTCCTCCAGAACTCTCTTCTCTCTGGCATGGCAACTAGTGCTAATCAAGATGGTGTCTGCTTTGTCCATCTGGATACCTGAATATTTATGAAGAACACATTTGCAGCCCCTCCCTCCCCCAAGCTTCCTGTTGACTCTCAATGGGCATGTTAGCATGATTGAGAAATAAGTGTTAGTACATTTAAACCACCCCCAAATTGGAACTGTTTTTAGTGTAACATAATCCTAACTAACACAAGTATGGTCTGACCTTTATTCAAGCATATAGAACATGTGTATTATTTATAAACTCTAGGGTCACTAGACTCTAAGCGCCTTGAGCACTTCTGGCATTTCGAAGGGATACACAGATTCTCTTAATGAAAGTTACTGTCTGAATGTTTAGATACCTGCAGAGATAGGGGAACCATGAAGAGAGTGTAACAGAAACCTGGTGTTTCTCCTAAATGTCATTTAAGCCAACAGACTCCTTTTCTCTTCTTACCATTGTTTTCAAAAGAACAATTTCAATACTAAAATTTTACCAAATATTTAGTCTCTGTTCCTAGACAATTTCTGTAGTTTCTAGTGGAATCACAGTAAGTACAGAAAAATAAATTTCATATTTTATTTAATTTTTAAATTTTTAAAATTTATTTTCTCATTTTCATACAACATTGGTCACATTTGTAGAGTTTATTAGTCACTTTATGGCCCTCCCTATATCACTCTATGCTTTATCCCTCCTTTTCCCCTCCAGTTATCCATCTCCTTTTTTGCTGTATGTCATTGGTTGATGCTTGGGTAGTCTTTTTCCTGGACTGACATCCTCTTTTCCTGGGTGAGAACCTATGCTCCTGAAACACAATAGGTCAGGCTGCTGGGATATCCAGAGTTTTCTGTGAGGTGGGCAGCTGGGTCTTACACATTAGGAACCTCTCGCAGAGCAGATTTGTAGCATGGTTCCCCTGTCTCCTTTGTTTCAGCACTTCATATGGTTGAGGGTCAGGTTAGATGTCTCTTTGCCAGTGTCTGTCCCTTGGTGCTGCTTCTAACTATATAGTTCTGATATCTCGAGATATGAACCATACTCCCAGAAACTGGCAGTGGATACGTTCCCTGGTGAGGACAGACTCCAGCAGGTAGTTGGTTCGACTCCTCTCTTTTCTCAAAGTTTACACTTTTGCCATGGGGCCGCAGTGATACCTTTGTGGCTTTCCTTCCACTGAGGGACTGAGAGGAGGAGGGAGAGGAACTCACTATCAAATGGTTGACAGTGAACTATGTTCAAAGCAAAGGTATTGTTTATTTTGGATAATAAGAATGCTTTCAAGATCCATTCTGCAGAAAAAATTGTCTAATTGAATGAACAGTAGCCTCAAATATTTCATCTCAGATATATCCCGCTCAGTCGCTCAATAATTAGTTATATTATAAATCAGTTTTCCACATTTCACTCTGATTCAGTTTATACGGATCACTAATTTGGTTAAGTAGAAGAATGGGTTAATCAGCAATTCCGTATCAAATGGCTTTATTTCTAGCCCAAAGTTCAGAATCACTTTAGTTAACTTTCTATAGACAACTCACTGTTTCTACTGAGCATTCTGAAATATTCAAATAAATTGAGGTTATTCTGTATCTTCCTTTGATTAACAGCCTAGAATTTCTGTGCTATACTCCCTCACTTTATTCAGGTGTCTAACTGTGCTACCTAAATTAGCCATAACCGCACCTTTGGCTGTGCCTTCTTTAGTCTTCTTATAGAAGATGTATGATTTGAAGTCATGCTAGCTATTTTACTTGGCTATTATCTCGTTTTCTCTACCAGAGTGTAACCAATGTGTAAGTAGGAAAGTCATCTCTCCTGTCCACCCCCTTAACTCTGGCACCTGGAATAACTCTGGCACCTGGAGTGAGTGCCTGCACTCCCTCATTATTCAGTACATGCTTGTTCAATGAATAAGAATGAATGAATGAATAAATGAATGCAGGCATCAATGAACTGCTTGAATCACTGAGGTCCTCTATCAGGAGCAGAAGGGAACCTGGATTCCTTCAGGAACATGATGGGTGAACACAATAGGTCATCCCTAGGATCACTCCCTTGTGGTAGGATTGCAACTGACAGTTCAGTGTTCTTTCCATTTCAACATGCAAATGCCTACTACATAGCTGCTGAAAAGTGGGGAGGTGAGACAAAGGTGGAAACACCTGGAATGGATAAGGAAATAGAGACCACCAGTTGCCTTAGGCTTGTCACATCTCCCCACTGCTGCCCAAGAGACCTATTAGTGAAGGTGGTGATAGAGGCATGGAAGCCTGGCAGGGAGCGGAAAAACAGAGATGTACCAGAAGAGATGGGATTAAGAAGGATGCTATACGTTTTCTTAACTTTCCATCATAAACTTAGAGTGCCTTTTCTTCTCCTTGTAGATCTTTTTAAAATTATGAACCACTGAGAATTTTAAATGGGCTTTCTGTTATATCATAAATATTCAGACTGGGAATGGTAATTGTTCCCTGTGATTAATTCTGCTTACTTGGGAAAGTTGTGCAAGGTTTTCACTGGAGGGTATGTCTTTTATGTTTTAATGTTACTCATGTATAATGCAATTTGTCCTCAACTGCAGCTGAGACAGTGGAGCAAGGCTAAGGGCTCTTGGGGTCTTTTTTTTCTTATGGCCATGTTTGGAAGTACTTAAATTAGATGGTTTGTATTACCCCTCCCTGGGCTGAGATGAAGGTAATTGATGGGGCGCAGGGCCAGAAGTTCCTACTGGCTGTTCCAGTCATATTGGTCTGGGGTTAATGGAGAAAAACGCCATGCTGAAGGTTACAGCATTTCCCTTTGCTTCCATTTTAATGATACTTGCCTGCCAGTGCTTTTTCTTTGAAGAGCAATTTAATAAACAATCACTGGCGTTTCATGTTGAGGGCAAGATTTGTAATGGCATTCATCTCCCCGGGAGTTCTTCCTTAGCATGTGATTGGATCAAGCCCTTTGCAATGAATACAAAGTGCTGGTGGCTCCAAATATACCCTGGTTCCCCCCTGCACAGGATGAAATGGAGTTGGAGGTGGGGGACAATTTTTAGAAGGATTTGGACCCATTTAAAGTGTGTCTGATTTTAAAACCATTTCCCAATGAGGTCAAACCTGAGCCTGTATTCCACTGAGGACCCTTAGAGGTAGGCCTGACCAGGCCGTGGGCATCCAGAATCCTGGAATGTGATCTTGGGCTGACTCTCTACTGTAAGAAGGAAGCTGAACAGCCAAGGGCCTTCATTGTTGAAGATAGCATTGGAAGCTCTTAGACATGACAAGGAAGATTTTCATCAAATGGTGCTTATTAAGCGCCCACAAGAGGAAGACACCGCGGGGTGCTCTCCATAGCAAGCCCAGGCAAGGACTTGGGTTGTGTGCATCTATTTTGATTAAAATCACATGTAAATTTAGACAGCCAATTAGGGTGTGCCTCGGGCTTTACGGAGGGTGCTGTGCAGGTCTGAGTGCAACTGAGCCGGGCATCCACACTGAGGAGTGATAGCTTGACAGTTTTCCAGCTTCTCTGGTTCTGTGATAGAATTCAGTAGAATTCTAGGAATAGTGGAGAAGGGGTACCCGGAAGGAGACTGGGCATAACATGGGGTGTGGATGGGAAGGACAGCCACCATTTGTCCGCATATGTGAGGCCACTCTGTGAAGTCACAGGGATCCCCTGCTGCTTGTATCAAAGGACACTGCCATGACCTAGGGTCAGAGGTTGGTGAGATTTCAAACATGGAAGCCAGTTTCCTTATTCTTTTTGCTTTGGGCACACCAGGATAGGAAAGATAGTGGAAACCCATTAATACTTTGGACTACTTTGAGAGCAGGGGGTGTGGCTTTTAAGAGGGGTGGAAGGAAGGACTGAATGTAGCTCTCAGTGCAAGCATGGCAGGGTAGGGCGGTCAGGCCCAGGAAGGGGCCAGGGGCTCTGGGAGGCAAAGTAGTCCCACCACTCAAGAATCTTTCCTCTCCTGCTCCAGATCTCTCTCCCTCTAAAATAGCTAGCATGACTTCAAATCATACATTTTGTAAGAAGAATAAAGAAGGTACAGCCAGACGGTGTGGTTATGGCTAGTTTAGGTAGCATAGTTAGACATCTGAATTCAGTGAGGGAATATAGCACAGAAATTCTAGGCTGTTATTCTCTCCCTCTCCCCCTCTCCCACTCCCCCTCTGCTCCTTCCCTCCTACTCTCCCCTCTC